>VCCN01007157.1:5754026-5775729 GCA_006491835.1 Architeuthis dux | reverse complement strand
TTTTGGCCTTGTTTATGGAATTATCCAAATAAACCCAAATAGGAAATAGATACTCGAACGGAAAAGTAAGAATGAAGCTTAATGAGGAAAAATAGACTATTGACTGAACAGCATCCGTGTCACGTAAATAACAAAGATGTTTTTAATTTTAACAAAACTGTTAAAAATAAGTATTTGGAATTTTGTTAAGAGTCATAATGTGTTAAGAACATTATAAACAATTAATTATCACACAAGATAAATAAAATAGAAAGGCATATGTTTAAATATGCGAAAATGTCACTTTGTTTTGCGGAACACCTTGAAAGGTTGTGCAGAACACAAGTTTGAATACTGCTGCACAAAGCAGGGTTGTCAATTTAGCTCTTTTGGAGCTAGATCTAGCTGTATCTAGCCCTTAGCTTCTTTTTAATTTATCAAACTTTTTTTTAGCATATTTTCTTATTTAAGAAATAATTAATGACCGTCCCACATGTTTTTCTCCTTCGATGCTCCAAATTTGTGTACTGAATTTCTGCAGTTATACAATAACTGCCAACTATTTTGATGTTGTGTACTGTTACAATGGTAATTATTTTAATTGTGTCAAATAAAATAACATACGAAAAAATAAAAACAAAGGGACCTTCCTTTGTACACCTTGAGCACTCAATTTGAAGCCATTGTTTTTAAATTTAGTTATTTTTTAAATTTAATTATTTCAATTATTTCTTGGGCATTTATGTTGCAGGTGTTTCACTGGAAAGAAATGAAATATTACGGTCAATCATTTCAACCCTTAGCCCCTGCACCTGTACCTGATCAAATTAATAAAAAAAGATTTCTTTCACTGATTACTACTGAAATGTTTTCGTCTAATTCATTTCATTTTTACAGTTAGTTAGCCACAGAAGTCAAATATATTTCTTAGTGTGGGTGGGGTAAGGTATTGTGTCACTTCTGTCAACAGATTAGCTTGATTTTAGTAACAGATAAAAAGATTTTCCTGCGTACACTCAAGTATGAGCACGACCCCCCCATTTTCGCACAAAATTTGTTGTGTTATACACAAAGAAATATGGTAGATATTTGTAGCTAGATCTAGCTATTTTTTTTATGCATTTAGCCCCTAAGTCTGTATCTAACTCTTAGCTCCTTTTCAATTTATCAAACCTTTTTCTTCTTATTTACAGAGTAAGATATTATGCTTATGTTAGTATAATTCATTTTAATGAACAAATTTTTGGGGTGTGATTTACAAACCCAATTACAGGTATTTTTATTGAAAAATATTGCTTTTTTTTCTCAAAAGTCTGTGAGAGTAGCTTCCCTTTATTGATGAGAAAAATCTGCAAATAATCGAATCCGCAAAATTGGAGGCACTACTGTATTTGTATAATGAATGAGGTGGAGAGTTAGACAAAACAAAGTATTCTTGTAAAAAATGTGTCCACTTTAAGTGTTCTTTAATCAACCAATAGACATTTCAAGAGAAGGTGCTATCAACACTTGAATTCTCCCCCTGTGGTGTTATCTAAATACCATCCCCTCCGAAGATAGTTGGTCACAGGTGATAAAAAGATGATAATATTGAGAGTGTTGACACTGAGCAAAGATATGATGTGTGTGGTTATCATGTACATGCTGTTACTTATCGCTCCCTCTTGATGTGAGATATCAAATGGTGGAAAGTGATAAGTTACCTGATTGTTCTTGTACATCAACCAAATATCATATGGAAGTTGGAAGTCTGACACTTCTGCACGCAGATCTTTTCCATCATGAAGCGGAACAGGTATTCCAGATTCCACATTACCGTTCTGCTGAGAAGTCTTATCTCTACTCTTTAGCCCCGACCTCCGACTCAACCTACAATTAAAAAATCATGCAAAGCACTCCTGTAGAAATTTCAAAATCCAAGTTATTTCACTTCAATATTAATTTTTTAAAATAATCTATATCGTACTAATCATATCAAAGAATATCTCAATTGGAATAGAGCATTAAATTAGAAATCATTGCATGTACAATTCAGTCAATGGTGGTTAATAGATAAGGCCTCTTAATTTAAAATTGGTAAATCAACCAATTTAGAAAGGTAAGGTATCTTACTTAATGATATATTTAAATATTTCTGAATGTACAATATATAAATAATTCTCTTTTCAAAAGTATCTCTTTAAATCAAAAGCTGGAGAAAAATAAAAAATAATTTTTAAAAAAAGCTGACTTAGAAATACACTTTAAATAGATACTTACTCATAATTCCTATAATATTCATAATATATACCAACTTTCTGATACTTTTTCTTAGGTAATTGAGATGGTATATCAGAATGAGAATCATCGAAACCATCTTGAGATCTTTTGGGGGCACTGGAAGAAAAAAAGATATTGAATATTACAGACAGTCAAAACACTGAACATATAAATAAAATTAATTTTCAAAACTGATCAAACACAATTCAAGATATAACCTTTAGAAATTAGCACTTAGATTAAAATCTAATTGGTAGCAAGAGGTTATCAGATGTCATCTTAGAAATTATGACATTCTAAGGCAAGACTTCAGATGTCTAATATAACTAAGGCAAGACTTCAGATGTCTAATATAACTAAGGCAAGTCTTCAGATGTCTAATATAACTGTTCCTTTGAAAATCTTGGATCTGCCTAATATTACAATCAGCACTGTTTGGTAGCTAAATGGTTAAAAAAATTGAAAAATAACTAATCCAGTATACCAATAAATGGATAAAAATTGCACTATTCAATAGTGAAGAAAATCATGTCGAATTTCTAGGTCAGAATACTTTACATTAAAAACTTAATTTGTTTGTAAATGTAAATATATAAATTAAATTAGCATTAATGAGGATAACCCCTCCCTGATTTTGCTGTAAATAATTATAAATATGACCACAGCTAAATTTTGTAAAGGGAAGGTATGATTTTAATTCAAAACATGGTAACTGTTACAGACAATTTACTAATGTTATTATGATCAATATGAAATTAATTAAACTATTTTATTATATCAACCACAAGATTATTATTTTCTATTATTTTGCATGTATATTCTTACATAAACATATGTTTGTAAATGTAAATACAAAAAAAAGAAGGATAAAAAGAATAGAAAAATACATTGACCTCTTTCTTCATCTCTCATATTACTCATACACTTTTATGCACTCAGTCACTTGACCCTCACAAGTCACTTATGAAAACTCTTTACAATGCTATTCTACTTGTGTTCTTTACTCCTATAATCAGATCATTCACTTTCTCCCCATTCCTAGGATATATTTTCCCTTTATTCAATATGCACAAATGCTTACTTTCAAAATTATTATTCTTTAATTTCAAGTAAAATGAAATCTTATTTAAATAAATGCCTAATATTTAAATGATGACTACAGTATTGGATAACAGTGAGTGAAGTTGGTTAATAGAACAATGTAAGTTTCTTAATGAAATACTTTTATCCAGCATTTATTTAGTTATTGATTTTCAGAACAATAGTTTATTTTTCATATTTGTTATCCTAACTGTTATACTAGGATGCCACCAAGATAATCCAGCTTTACTGTGCTGAATATGCAGAAAATATCAACATATCTTCTATGAAATAACATTTTTATGTTCTCTAATCTATTTTATCTTGTTCAATAAATAATCAAGTGTGGGCATTGATGATAACACTTATTTGGTAAATTTACTTATATGGAAAAAAAAATGTATGTGTACCATTAACAATTTTATAAGCTCTGAATATGCTTTCATCTAATTCTACCTTCTTGTTATTTTAAGTATTATCTCCATTACGAAATCTCTGTATAAATGGTATCTACACAAAATGTTGTTTAATTTCCACTACAAAAACAAATGATTCTTCAGTACAGCATTTACTATTATGATTTTACAAGTTGATAGAGATATTCAGAAAGATATTATCAAACTTGTCTGCAGACATTTCATGCATTTATTTTTGGTATGTGGTACACTTTATGTTATTTTGAAACAATTGTCTTCATGTAGTCATATTGGAAATTCAAACTGAATATCAGTGCATTAGACATTATTCCTTTTAAAAATTCTGAAACAAACTTCATGAGAAGTTTATTATTTGAATTGCATATTCACAATTGAATTTCCCAATACACTACTTGCCATTAATGAGAAATTTGTTATTCAAGATATTTTGAACATTACATAAATCTACAAAAGCTTTTCAATTCATGTTCTAATCTTTTTTTGCAAATGCAACATTTTAAATTCCACATATTGGGATTTATGACTTAAATCCATATGTTCGAAATACTGACTGTTAAATTTTTACCTAAGTTAAGCAATATTCAATGTTGTCATTACTTTGAATGACCCTAAGATTTTCAACCACAATAAGCAAAAAACTTATTTGTCCTTCCAGATGGTTTAATTCCACATAACTGCATAACAAAGTGGAAAATAATGGAAATAATTTAGGGAAAGTACTTATTTTTATTCAATTGAACATTACAATTTGTTTCAAATCGAAATAAAATGTTATACAAGCACTCATAAATACTGTAATATGATTATCTGCTAATCAGAGAAACTGCCAAAATTATGATTGGACAACAACTCATAAAAAAGAAAATCATTTTTAAAGCGCTATTTTACAAAACAACAACAAAAACTTTGCATTTATTTCAACTTGTGTAAGATTTAATCAAATGATTTAGTATCAGAGAGAGAGAGAGAGAGTCCAACACAAGAAGAATGACAAAGCTGATCTCCTTATTGGTCTGACTTGTGATCTGAAGTAGAGATAATTATTGCTTTATAAAGGCCATTTGAAATGTGATCTTGTAAAGAGATGAATCATTAGCAAACTGATACTGAAAATGGTAGGAGGCAAGTTAAAATTATCATAATCCTGAGTAAATGTGTAAGAGTTCCATACTGAAATTAATGGCGGAACAAACAGTCAATAGTAAATGTTCACACAAATTATGTGCTTGGTCAATTATGTCTGGTATTTTCAGTGTTGAATTGACCTGATCAATTGCCTATGATTATTACCCTGAACTATCAATATAACGCCTACATTGGTAACTTCATAAAAACAACAGCAACAACATACATGGAAAACAGATTTAAAACATTTTACAGATTTTATAAATAAAACTTACAGCTATCAAACAAATGGCAAAATCTCTGCTTATTATAAACTCTACTAGGTTGAATAGCAGGGGTGTATATAATCGACCTAACTTTGATTCTTTTCCCCACCACCTTTTGACCCATTTAAAAAAATGTTCTTCCCCCACCATATTTCCTCTCTTCCCCACACAGTCTTGTTGAAATATACATTAAGCACCTTTGATAGTAGTTTGTATATACTAATACTCTAACAGCTAATTAACAATTTAACAATATAGCTATTTTAAACCTAGAGGTTATTCTTAACCTTGTTCCCCTAAAATTATATCCCTCAAAGTATGTATAGGATGGAGTTTGTTTGATATCTCTAGTCTGTTAAACTATGGTATCCCTACTTTAGCTTACACTAAACCAGTCACCTGATCAAAATGGTATATATAAAATTCCTCTCCTACTTTTAGGGAATCCATTTCAACTTCTCTAAGTTCTCTAGTAATGTCTACCCCTCCACCTCTCTTTCCCCTTCCCTTCACTTTTCTTTAGATTTTCTTCCCCATTAATTTTGCCTTTGAACCCCCCCCCCCCCTGTAGAATAGTCTTCAAATTTCTTAGATGAAGCATTGTCTCAACTAGGTTATTTTTCTTTCAGACATTTGAAGATTTTAATTGGAATATTGAGCATTTTTCATTGAACTGAATACAAACAGTGCAAGTTTTAGTAAAACATTGAAAAGTGGGTTTTACACAGCATTACCAAACTGATACAAAGGCATTCACCTCTGAACACCTAAAAGCTAACATAATGAAATGATTATAGCCATACTTTGGCATCAGGGGCACAGCATTGAAGTGGTTTCAGTCATTTTGTAGAAAGCAACGTGTTCGAATTAACGATTCACTATCTGATTATGTAAATGTTTTGTTTGTGGTTCCCCAGGACTCAGTTCTCGGTCCTGTTCTATTTAATATTTACATTAGATCTCTATATAAAATAATAGAATGTGCAGGTTTCTCCACTGGTGGATATGCCGACAACAGCAATGCCAGACAGAGCTTTGTGCTTAGTTTTCAACATAATGTTATTAAAAAACAAGTACCTTCCGTTATGGATCAGATCACTAAATGAATGGATACATGCTTTCTTGAGATCAATCCTGATAAAACGGAGATTATATTATTTACTCCAGGTGCTAAAAATGTTCAAACCATCAAGGTCGTAATTCCTAATAATGGTGACTGCATATGTTTTTCTAACTGGGTAAAAGATCTTGGGGCCTATCTTGATAAATCTCTAAACTTAGAAATGGATGTTAATAATGTTGTCTCCCACCCACTGTTATAAATTAATTAGAGATGTCTGTAGTATTAGAAACTTACTTTCCAACAATGAAACTGAGCAGCTGGTTCACTCTACTATTACCAGTAGATTAGACTACTGTAATTCACCTTTCTTTGGCTTGAATAAATCACAAATTAACAAACTACAAAAAATTCAAAATGCTACTGCTCAGTTAGTTAGGAAAAGTAAGTCAATTAGGACCAGCATTATAGGCCTACATTGGCTTAAGTAGAAGAAAGAGTTGTGTTCAAAATGTTAATTACAGTATTCAAATGTCTGTATGATATGTCCCCTTATGAACTCTGTGGTCTTATTAACATCCGATATTTAGATGGTTTGATTTTAGAACTTGTCTTTATGAATATGACTCATGGGTGCAGACTTTGGAATCAATTACCCTATGATATCCGGAACATACATACATTAGCAAGCTTTAAATCAAAAATAAAAACTTTCTTGTTTCAAGACTTTCATAATTATATGAACTCTGTAAATAAATACACTTTGTAATTGTGGCTCCTGCCCCGTGTTTTGTAAAAAGCTTTATAGACAAGTTGCACTTTCTTATGACTCTTCTTTAATAGGCCTTATATTTTTACTGCAATTGATTGCACATGTTTTCAAGTGTTTTTGTCCAGTGGGGAGTTAAGTATTGAGGTTCCTGAGAAAGGGCGCTTTCTATAAATGCATATATTATTATTATTACTTTTTATAATTTCATTGCTGTATTCATTATCATTTTTATAATAAAGAAAATACATTATTTGTCACTTCAGATAATTTTATTAACCTATTTGCTGCCAAATATATTTTTTAACATTGTAACTCCTGTGCTGGCTTTTTCTCATAAAAAAATGATGAAAATAGAAAGTCTTCATTGCATGATGACTTGCTAAGACAAGTTGTCTCATCCATGGCACTGGACAGACGACTTGCTAAGACGAGTTATCCCGTCCCTGGCAGCAAACAGGTTAAACATCCTTGGTAGTAACTACAAAAATGGAGTCTCCTTGCTAATGATGATATATTAGATTAGTCACTCAATAGAAACCATCATGCAACCAATGTCTTCTGGCACCATGCCATGTTGGGGGTAATCAATTAAAACATTTCTCTCACCTTTTGTTGGGCAGTGATAACTAAAAAAAGTGTGAATGCTGCCGAACACAATCTACGGGATCAATTGGCATAAACTTACATTGTTAATTGAACCCCCCACTAAAAAACCTATTTATAGGGGGAATTTAAAAAAACAAATAACCGTTTTTTTTCTAGATGTAATACGGAGTAAATGTTGAAATCTTCAACCCTCTAGCTCCAGTGATGTGGCCTGTATGCATGATACATACATAGCCTGCCAAACTTAAAAGCTGAAGAAACCTGTTGACAGTTTTGGCTGACAGTTTCAAATATTCCTAGCAAGTAATGTTCAAATAAGGTGAACATTGATTTCTAAGTCAGAATATTCATATTTTTATAGCTCTGTCCTACTGCACTTGCTTTGAATATTACAAATTATTTTTGTAAACTTAAAGTAATTTACTCATTGATATTTTATAATTTCTTTCTAGTGACATGCTCAATATCTGAAAAGATCGTATTTCTCATACAAAACTAGACAAAATTCACTCTTTAATCACAAAATCACTGAAATATTTTGTAATTATTTGTACAAGTAAAGTTATTTGCAGAACTTGCTAAAAACATGTCTCAAGATAGATTTTCATCAAATTTTGCAGAGTTACTATTGATCCCAGTGATTTAACGTTTATACATAATTTTAGGGGAACTTCTTATGTTTGAAAAGCTATCCATTCAAACCAATGGTTCCAATTATCATTTCGTACCCACCCAACTTTTTCTAATAACAAATGTGATCATAAAAACAATTAACACCCAGAGAGCAAGTGATATGAATAACATTTCTGTTGAATTTTATCAAACTACACCATTTTCTCTTGTTTTTACAATACAGAATCTAAAATCTTGCTAGGTCACATCTTTCTGGTATCAAAAAATAAACAGTAAATCACATTTGTTGATGATGAATAGTGTTTTATATATAATAAATATGAAATCAAATGATGGATAATTTTATATCGGTGTGAACTACTGCTAAACGGGCAGCCTAAATCGTAAATGTAAATAAAGAAACGAGTGCTGTGCAAGGGATCGAACCCACGTCCACCTTGTAAGCAACCTTAAACGCAGGTACTGCATGCCACTGAGCAAACAAAACTCTCATGGTAAGCAGGGTTGTTTTACCATACACGTTCGCCGGTCTCTCTATTCTCATTCAGCAGGACCTGCGTATAAGGTTGCATCCCAGGTGGATGCGAGTTCGATCCCCGCACAACGCACATTTCTTTACTTACATTTACGATTGAGGCAGCCCGTTTAGCAGTCGTTCACACCGGCGCTGGGCAAATGTAGGTTCTCAACTAATAAAATGTCTTTATAATTATCATATAATAAATATACACACTGAGAAATATTTGAGTACTGACGTTTTTTCCTTTTTTATGATAAAAAATATTTTGGCAAAACTAAATGAACACAAAGAACAAATCACTATTATAAAATTTCTCTAAATTCAAATGTCATCTTCAAGCAAATTCTTTTTTAGAAAGCCAAAGATTATAAACAGAGGTGCGGAGTGGCGTAACAGTTACCAGCAATGAAAACGGAATTGGTGGACCAAGTTCAAGTTTTGGCCGAGGCTGTTTGCGTTCACTTCAACTAATGCCCTTGAGAAATACATGAATACACTTCTAGCCCCGGCTATGTTGGATGGCAGTTGGAGCCCTTTAGCCCAGTAAGGCAGTCCATCTAAGAGAAGGTTACTCTGACAGAAATAACCTACAGCTTTGCAGTCACCATAGCTAGTTCCACACCTGGGTAAAAGAGTAAGGTTGGGTATGGGGCTAGCAATTCCACCCCATAAAAACCTACTGAAACCACAGCAGAGTGGTCGCAGGCCTATGCTCCACAAGGAGTCTACAGGAATAAATACAAACAAAAGATTACAAACAAAAGTCCATCCATGTGAACATTCTGTCGAAAGTGAGTAAAGTTTCTCCTAAATATGACTGATTATTGTTTCTACTGAAGTATTTATTTAAGCTGAACTTAATTCAGTCATCTATACACCAGACTCAAGACACCTGACACCTTTAAAATAAACTCCCACCGATGGTGTTTATTCTCCTTCAAATAACCTCTTTGAATTTTAGAAAACCACAATTACCTGGGATGCGGGAGGTATCTCATATAACTATTATCTATCATCTTGAGCCGAACGATAGCAACTGCTTAAGTTTTTATTGTTTTTCATAAACTTAGGATTGAATGTTTTACTTTAAAATTGAAAGAGATAAGTACATAAACATAATAATTCCTGTATATAAATATTTCACAAATCAGCATGCATCTATATTTTTTTTAAAAATATGTGTAGCTTGTAGATACTATGCAAAATTGACATTCCATCTGTATAAAATATTATGTTTCAATGAAAGTTGGACAGTTTAGTATGTTATTTACAATTAAGCACTCAACTTACAGCTAATTATTTGTATATATCTTATTTCCAACAAAAATGATTTAACATTTGAGAAAAAAAAGTTCATTTCCATTGATAACTATTTGTGTTTAACTAATCAATAATTTGTATACAAATATTAAATTTCACAATATACAATAAATCCTCGTTATAACAAACTAATTGGGGGAGGGGGTGTTCGTTAAAGCTGAAAGTTTGTTATAACCGATGGTTACCCCTCGTTCGGTAAATAAGAAGTTTGGTCATTTGCCGAATTTAATGAACATCGTTCGGTTGCCCCTCGTTCTATTTTCAAAATAAGAAAAAATTTTGGTTGCCCCCTCATTCTATTTTTTAAATAAGAAGAAAGTTTGGCACAATAACATTTTTGGAGACTCAAATTAGATTCACCCGAAAAATGTTTTTTTTTTTGGTCTTCACCGGTTTTGAGTGTAAAGTGCTATATTGTTGATTTTTCAACAGAGTTTTGTGGCTTTTTTCAACAAAAAATAAATAATTTAGTCAAAATTTAATTTAAACTATACAAGGGTACCACAATCAAAATTTGGCAACTCTAGATAAGCGGCTTAAATTAGGTTCCTATGTATACCTCCTATATTATAGAAGCGTAAATTATTTTGACCATGAAAAACTGTATATTTGAATATTATAACTTTTCAATAGTTTTTAACCGACTCATTTGTTCTAGTATTCAATTGTCTCAGGATCTCTTAAAATAAGTAATAAATTGCACATTTTTTTACAACTGACACAGCCGGTGAAGAATATTACCAATAAATAAAGATTAAAGAATTAAAATAACTTTAAAAGTTTGAAGTTTTTTTGTCAAAATTAGAATATTTTTTTCTATTTATTTGAACACTGAAGATGAAAGAAAATAAGTTACATTTTCAGCATAATTCCGGGATCTACCATAAGATCACCCACCCGATAAATCGCCCATGGGTGGTTATTTTAGATGGGTGTTTATTTGGGGGTCAAGTTTTGTAGATGAAAATTTGAAAGCATCTATGTTTTAGTGCTCTTTAGTATAAAAAAATCAGACACCTTGAATAAGTACCAAATACGATTAAAACAGGTTGCTGATTGATAGTGAAGTGAATAAAAACATGTGAGTCATAACTTTTATTGTTTTATTATGCTCAATTTGGCTGTTCTTCCGTTTTACTACCATGGGCGATCTTACGGCAGATCCTGCCTTTTTATTTTAAGATAGGTAAAAATGCAACAAACGCAAAAAGAAAAAAAAGGATCAGTGCAGTTCATGGAGAAAATACTGTGAATGATCAAACCTATCACTAGTGATTTCTAGCTGAACTAATCATGATCGGGTAGACCAGTTGAAGTTTATAGCGATCAAAACATTTATATGCTATATACATGTTATACGATGCGGAAGATAGCCAACATATTCAAAATATCCAAATCAAGTGCTGAAAATCATTTGCACTAGTTTGAATATGTTTGTTAGTCACTTTGATGTGTAGCTTCCACTTAAGTTATGTGAAAACAAACCTACCAGACCTTATTTCCATATGCAATTTTTTAAACAAATTGTGACAAGCAATGAAAAGTTGATACTTTAAAACAACTATTTATTCAAGTCTTTACAAAATTCTCTTAATGAAAAAGAATTTCAATTCCTTGGAAGACTGCAAAAAGCACCCAGAGCAGTTCTTTGCAAAAAAGTTCTGGGAGGATGGCATTATGAAGTTGCCTAAAAGATGGCAGAAGGTGGAACAAAATGGTAAATATGTTGTTATATGTCGAAAAAAAATTGTCTTTTATCTTTATTTAATAAACCAAATGAATTTTTTCAGTTACCGAAATTAATGATAAATTACAATATTACTGTAGATATAATAATTACCTCTATTACTTTACTACGTCTTTGTTACATTAAGTATATTTTGAAATTAATATAAATAAGATAAAAAATATCAATATTTGTTTTGATTACAATGTTTGGATAATTCATTTTTCACAACACAAACAATATTTTCTCAACTTAAATGCAATTTTGTTTTTATATATTGGATCATGAATCAGTATTCTAAGCAACTTCATTTGGAATTTGTTCATCAATTTAATGAATATTTACATCTTTAAAAAAAGTTGCCATAAAGTAAAATATTACATTCACATTTACTGTTGTCTTTTCACTGTTGAAAAATTCAAATTTATGATTTAAGATAGAATTATATACTAATTAAAATTATGTCACAACTAACTATACCACTGAATAAATGGTCTATTTCTGAATAAATTTGAGGAGTGCATGAAGTGCTTTCTGCACTTCACAACTTATTAATTAAATTGCAAGTATGAGAATGATTTTAAAAATTCCTGTGGAATTTACAGAAAATAAATGTGCAAACCTTATTAGACAAGAATTTTAATTGACCTGTGTAATAATTACTCTGATGTTTCTATATAAGTAAATATATATTAATATAGTTCAATTCATTCAGAGACAGATTCTGGAATTCCAGAATCGCCTATTTTTATTATGTGGATGTAAGGTAATCTGACAGAATGGTAAAGTAATTTGACAATGTGGAAATGAAAGATTGAGAAAAGCATGTTACATCGCAAACATATTTATTATCATTAAGATAAGCCTTGATGCATTTCGCTGTGTTTCATTCGGCGTCTTCAGAAGCTTGTTTGCAGTGTATAAAACTCACGTAAATCAGACTGCACACATGTGCGTTTTCTGCACTGCAAAAGAGCGTCTGAGGACGCCGAATGAAACCCGCCGAAATGTATCATGGCTTATCTTAATGATAATAAATATGTTCCAGACGTAACACACTTTTCTCAATCTTTCATTTCCATATTGTCAAATTACCTCTACCAGAATTGCATATGCAACAAACTTATGTAGGTACATCAATGAGTCTAATGATGAAACAACCATAGTCAGACCATAGATGCTCTATTTAAACACGACCTCAGTTAAATGCAGAAAGTCAGACCATAGATGCTCTATTTAAAGTCAGACCATAGATGCTCTATTTAAACACGAGCTCAGTTAAATGCTAAAAAATAAACACTTATATGAGATATGTTAATAAAATGTCTTAGCTTCTTAAAAAACAAACGCAACCGTACGTCAGTTTGATTTTGAGAATTGATTTACAAAATAAGAACAAACAAATATTCTTTTATTACATCATTAAAAAGTTACATTCGATATGTTGACTTGTCAGATAGTCAGTCAGTCAGTCAATGACAACGATCGCTGCTAGAGAAGCATAGTGCATCTAAAAAGCATTTATTTTACACAATAATTATTTTTCAACATAATCTTATTCTTTGTCAATGCTTCTCTGTAGATCACATAAATCGAACATTATACAGTAAAAATTTCAGATCAAAATTCAGCTAATAACTGTGTCAACCTACAGACTTATTGATCCACCCTCATATACTGAAACGTTTTTTAAAAGATGCAAAAAATGAATATATCTACACTGAATTAAACCTTAAAATTGATTTAGTAATTAAAAGTATTTCTTATAAGTCACAGATTTATTATTACTTTGATATTTCTGCTTTTCACTCCTGGATGAACTGCATTTTTAAAACTAAAAAGTACTCAAAGAGTGCATACCGTACACTAACTGAAAACTAAATATTAAAAACAGGGAAGAGAACGCAATTCTAGCAATATGTACAAATATTGTGTTACTTCCCTTGAAATTAAAATTTAGCATTTTTATTTACTGTTCGTTTATAACCTTTTCATGAAGAATAATAAAAAATATCTCTCAAACGATGTGGGCCGACATGAGCGAATAGATAAATATATAAAAACAAATGGAAAAATATATCTCAATCGAAAAATAAATTCCTGGACACCCCCCCAAATTCAACTCAATTCATCCTTAGCCCATTGCCCAACCTTACACAAAATGTCATTGAAATTCATCGAAAACCTTTGGAGATATTGTGTGGAAAGACGGACAGATATACCTCTCCAACTTTGTTAGCAGAGGTAAAAAATAGCATTTTGAATAGCAAGCTTCATAGCAATTCAAATGTGTGTATTTTATTTAAAAATCACAAGAGCCATGCAATACAAATGGGTAAAAGGTGCTATGTTGTACATAAATGTCTTAGAGCTGTTAAAGGAATGGACCCATTAAAACTTATTAACAATACAATTGTAAGATGTTCTTATCTACCAGGATAGTTTAATAAAGGTTCAAAGCCAAATTATAAGTGTATGATATATACACATATATCCAACATTTGACAAAATAATCATTAAGTCTTTTTAGAAGCTTAAAACTCCTATCCGATACACAATATTTATTTTTAAATGTGATATTAAATAATACAATAATAAAACATTATCAAGTACTTCAGGCAACAGCAATGTGTACAACTAAAAATGATAGTAAATACACTTATCAGCAATCCATAAAAATGAATAGAAATAACTAAATCTAAAAATATAAATCATAAACTTGTGATCACTAAAAAAATAAATCCAAAAACAGAATCTCAATGAGACTGGTTTTTGGAAATAAAGTTCCAACATTAATTTAGACTAAGTATATTTTACAAAAACAGCTAAATGAGTTTTCAAATTCTATAATCACAAACAGTGATAGAAACACGCTCACACCCAATTACTATTTAGGAATTTTTCTATATTAATCAGTGAATATCAATTTTTAAAAATGCTAAAAAAATAGATTATTCAAATTTAAAAAAAAAAATTGTTGTTCATTAAGAAATTTAGATATTTTATGATATCTTCTATTTGCAAAGAATAACATATTTAATAATTCATATTTTAAAATATACTTTTAATAAATATGATTGGCAGAGCATTTTTTTAAAACTAGAATAATCAAAGGGTAAACCTTACAAAAAGAAAAGTCCTGTTGAACTACCGTATTTGCTAGAGTACAACGCAAGAAATGTAATACTGTATATGCCGACGTATAAGTTGAGCCCCAGATTTTGAGGTATTAATTCAGGTTTAGAACTATATTTGCCGTATAGGTCGACCCCCAAAGATAGCGGCAAAAGCACCACAACAACCAGCACTATAATTATTACTAAAGAAGTGGTAGCCAGTTGTTTGCGTATTTTTCATAGTGGCTTATTATTTTTTGCGACTTAAACAATGAAGGAACTTTCCAGGAAAATTCTGACTATTTTTCGAAATGGTGTATGATGGTGATTTTATTACAGTAATCAAAGATTGAGAAAATTAACACCGTGAAAAGTTGTCCACTCATTTGTAAACATTAGAATTACGTAAATTTGGCATTTGAAAATTTTCCAAAATTTCTGTTATGAAAAATATTATTTTTATATAATAAAAGTGCTTTAACAATATAAAAATTAAAAAAATAATTTCCCTGGGTGTTTTTTGTTTTTTAAAAATTATTTAATTAATTCTTCAATTTCCATAGTGTCTTAACAATAAGATATTTTATTAATTCTGCAATTTCCAATATTTGTACACAAAATCAGATTTAATACTTATAATAGTTTAGACAAACTATGTTTAGGCATGAATGTTGTAGTCAATCTGGGAATAGGCAAATTGAATGGTCACCAAATTAACCCCCGGTTTTGTTGAAATAAAATACTGTATTTGTGTTGCTTTTATTACAGGACAAAGTGGTTGTTTGTAGGGTAATCTTGCCCGATTTTGCTGGTCGCTATCGGCAGGTGGTAGTTCATGACAGGTCACTTAACATTGCAGACGCATCCGTGCATTGACGTGAGGACAAGGTGGTCGGAAATTGCAGGTACTACTATACCTGTATGGTAACTCGTTCCTATTTTAGTTTCTATGGTAAATAAATTTTACCAAACATGAGTTTCAGTTGGAAATATTTGTGGCGGGCCATGGGAGTTACAGTAAGTAGTTCACAGCGAGTGTTAGGTAGACTGTTTCACTTGTTTACCACTCTGTGGTAAAGGTTCCTATTTTATATTCAACATATAAGTCGACGCCTAGTTTTGCAGTGCTTTTTTTAGGCTTCAGTTGTCGCTTTATAGGCCGGCATATACGGTTTAAAAAACAGGGCTAAAATTATACTCGAGTGTAAAAATAATGATAACATATAGATATATTACTGACTTTTGGATACAAAAAGTGGGAGTTGCATTATATTTGAGATCGCATTGTACTCAAGTAAATACGGTGAATCCATTATAAATTCTAAAAATAGTTCAGTGTTAGTCAGTATGTCAAAAGCAAACCTATGATAAATTGCCATGTAAATTAACTAGCGTAAGCAATAGTTTAAACATGCAATGCAAGTGACAGTACATTAAGGTCAAACTGTTTTTAGCCTATTACTATAGAGCATCTGTAAACAACTTGAAACATAAACATAAAACAAGTTGCAAAGACAGCAGAAAATAGTATTTAGCAGTGGAACTTTAAAAATCGACCTCTTTGTTTGGTGACAGATGATGTCTTAATATGAACACTATGGTCAGCAAAGACTTGTTGATCCTACAATTAAATATCTACCTTTATTTCTGATTCACTATATAAAATTCATTATGTTTTTAAAAATTAACAAAGTTTATTAAAATGTATTTAGTTATTTTTTCAACAAATAAAAAATTTGTGATAATTTGTACCTTTATTGTTCATGTCCCCCACCAGTCTGAATGAAAGTCTCCATTCTCAAGCAAAATACTGTTACAATATTAGAATGATTGTATAATATTAGAATAAAAAAGAAAGTCTGGTTATATAAAAAGGGATTCTGAAAAATCTGAGAGCTGCATAAAAATTAATTTACAAAAAATAAATAAAATATCAACTGAAAACAACTGGATAAATGCACTTTAACAAGAAACTATTTTTTGGTTAGTTAAATTTAATTAGTTTTATATGTTCGAGATCCATTCATACTTCATAAGAAATTTAAGAAAAACAATCTAGGCATATTTATATGCATATCAAATCTGCATTTTTTTAAATTAGTAATTTTTGCAATAGTATAAAACTATACATTTCAAATTGCATTGAAAGCATCAGTTCCTTTCTGGTCACTGAAGTTAAGCAGTATTTAACCTGATTAGTACTTAAATGGGTAACTGTTTTTAGGAATACCAGGTACTTTAAGCAACCTGTGGCCTTCTGCCAGACTAGGTAAAGCTTAGTAAATAATTAAAACATTGTAGACCATGAAACATACCAGATAAATACAGACACACAAATATTAGAAAGAAGCTAGAATGTGTGTTAAGAGTAAAAGTATCAGTTGAAAATAATGTACATGTACCAAATAATAGTATTTGACAAAGCCGTAATTAGAAAGGTACTGAAAAGATATTACTGACAAGAGACTGTTGTCATTATTATGTGAATGTCAGAAAGAGGACACTATCACTAGAGATTCCAGGTCAACTCTTGTCTTCCTACTTCTCATCCAAATGTCATGACACTTACATACAACTACTGGTTTCAGACAAATATAAATACTGATATGAAACCAGTGTAGCTTTCTGACTACAACAGCCAACATTTTATCTCTATTATCATCATATTATCCACGTCTATAAGTGTAGATGTTTTATGTTTTCTATATCAAATAAGGAAGCTATTTTCCTAGAATAAGAATGAATCAAAGCGACTTTTGAATTTCTCTTTGATAAGTCCTTTAATTGAATATTTCCAAATCTATCAAACAGAACAACATTTATGTAAGACATCAGGTAATTTAAAAAGATATAGTTTTCAAAGTGATAAATTTTTTAAAAAAGATATAAGATTAAATAAACTTAGTTTTATGACTTAGATTAAATAAAATAGTTTTTCTTTTTAACTTATAAATTAAAGAGCAAAAGAATGACTCCCAACAACCTTAATCTTTAATAAGAGTGTTTTATATTGTATTAATTAATCACTGCTACCAAACGTTTAGGTTATTTATGTGTTCACACATTTATATGTATCTATCTATCTATCTATCCGGATTTTGCCAGTTCGTAGAAACTTGAAATTTTGCACACACTCCCCCCAATGAGTAGGGAAAATGTTTTTTTTGTTTTTGAAAATCCCCCCCTCCCAGGTTTTTAGAGGGGGGTTCAATTTTATCTATCTATCCATCTGGAGTTTGTCCAGCCCTAACCGTTTGAAATTTTGTACACACACTCCCCTTATTGAGTATGGAAAATGCTTCCCCTCTAAAATAGGGTTTTAGTGGGGGGGTGGTTCAATTTTCAATGTAAGCATATGCTAAATTGGTCACTAGTTTGTGCCTGCTTGTTTTTTTGAAAATTCAGACATTTTTTAGTGATCACAGCTGAACTTTTTAATTGATCACCCCAACACAACATACATGGGTGGCAGTGATTCATAATTTCCCTTGGAATGCTAGTTTGAATTAATATCTTCATAATTTGTTCTTTAATCAATATCTTCTCTAATGATCTTTGTATGACAGAGAATGAATGTGCAATTAACAATGAAGAAAATCCTGATTATATCACTGAGTATAAAAAACAAATACACCAATCAAAATATGAAGTAGAAAGCACTCAGAGAGCTCATACCCCTGCCAATGCACTACACTTATTCAATTGAAAAACAAATTCCCCAAAGTTTAATCACTTCTTCCTTAGCCCATGGTCCACCGTACCACACAATTTCATTTAAATTCATTGAGAACTTTTAGAGATATCGTGTGGACAGATACGAGCGAATACATAAATATTATGAAAATAATATCTCTCAATCGAAAACAAATACCTTGATCCGCCCCAAAATGTAATCATTTCTTCTTTAGCTCAGGGTCCATCCTTCCACGAAATTTCATTGAAATTTTAGAGATATCATGTGGACAGATGGACATGACCAAATACATATACTTCTCCAAAACTTATCCATTCCTTGATTTCATACTGTCGACATAGGGGGCCCATTTCATATCACTAATGATATGATCGGTTGGAATAAGGAGGCAAGTGAATGTGTATGTGTCTGACCACTGCCTTTACCATGAGAGTGCCGTTAGCCCAGTGGTACAGAGCAGGACCGCACTAGGAGTAAATGCTTTAATCTAAATATTCAACATACTGTAGCTTACTATTCAGTATGAATTATGACTAAATATTGATCTTATAAAAAACTAGATTTATATCAGCTTACAAAGTAATGAAAAATTTTATTTTATCTCCAAATCTTGCAGAAACTTGAATATTGATTAACTGGTTGGAAATTTTCCATATCATTATATTCAGTAGACATATGTAGTTTATGAATACTAGAATTATTTAATCATAAAGAACAAAGAATTTTATGTAAACTTAAATATGAAAATTATGAGGTACTGACTAAAGTATTGGAGTTTATTTCAATTATTAGAAAAGGAGAAAAAAAGATTTAAACTTAATAATTTACTTGGTAGTTGTTCACATATTTATTACATGTCCTTGAAAATAAAAATCAATTCGTTGTAAATTAATGATTGTATTTATCAAAGAAATTATTTCAAATGATGTTATTAATGTGAGGTTAGATGAACTGCACAAAAATTGAAAAATAAATTGTTTTAATAAAAAGTGAATCTGTTTAAAAAAACTTTAAAAAATCTCTATTACTGAAAAAGACTAAGTCTATTCTTTAGCAAATATTTCTCCATTTAAGTCAATTAACGACTGTTTAGAACTCTATAGCCAGCTCAGGCACCTTACCAACTACAGGATGTTCACGTCCTGTAATCTAACCACAGTTCAGCCATACTGTCGGAACATTCCTGCAAAGGGGCAGCAGACCCCCATAGCTAGCTCAGGCATCTGTCAGGAGAAGGACACTCCTGTGAAACCTACGACCTATGGGCTCTGCTCCTATTCGTGCCTCTCAGGTGGTCCATAGGATGTAAACCCTTGGTTTAAAGGGTGGGGTCGATGCTGGGCAAGTCGCACTTCACCTTAAAACTTCATTGCTCAGGCTAGAGGGTTACTCCGCACACAAGCACCGCCATCTATGCTGTGGAAAACCGTCCCCAACAATCTTTGTTCGCAAAGCAAAGCCATTCTGATACAAATAATTTAGATGAGAAAAAACTAGATAATTTCATCATCAAATCTGCATGTTTCTTCTTAGCTCTATTTTTAAAGTTGATAAATGATTTTTTTAGTATAGCTAAATTTCCAAAGCAAATGTATGTTTTTTTCCACATCATATAAGTCTCCATTGATTTTTGAAAATATTTACGATAAACATACATATACTAAATAAGGATATCCTTACTAAAAGCAAGGATATAATGCTCCCTCACACACACAATGAATGTAAACAAGAATTTTTTCACTATTATTACATAGTTAAGTTTTAGTACTTAGTAAATACTTGCATCATTTTTACTTATTTTTTGATGTTCTATCATTAAAGTTGGGTCAGAACTATTTGGGGTGTCATAACTCGGCTTCCTTGCATCATAACGATTACGTACCAGTTATCATTTTTACTTATTGATGTTCTATGCTTTAGTGAAAACATATTAAGAAAATCTTCATCCATTCCCGAGTTACACTTAAAATAACTTGCTTTAAAAAAATCATCATAATTCCCCAACTACTAAAAACAACCATACTTGTTGCATACATAATAAATCTTAAAATAATTGGCTATCGATCAGTGAAAACCCCATGTTTCTATCTTCATTAGTTTCTGAATTATAAAGCTTAAAAAAGCATGACAAACGGTTCGGGTAGGACCAGGCGGCCAGGTTGGGTTGTTTTTTTTTTTATCTAAATGAATCTTCAAAACACATGTTATCGAATGGTGAAGACCGCATGCTTCTATCTTTAATAGTTTCCGATATATTGGGCAGTTCTATGACCAATACATTTGATAAGAGTGACCTTGCCTATGGCTCGCTCGGTCACAACTAATACTGTTGTAACTAGTAAAAGAATCATTGAGAATTCAACAAAAGCCCTCAGCAAATCAAAAAGATAGAAATAAAGATAGGAAAAACACACTTAAACATTTTTCCTTCATTGAATTTGTTTATATTCTTCATATGCAAATATTACATTACTTTTAAAACATCATTCAATAAAATCATACAAAACCAATGAACTCCTTTTACTATTTTGAAAAATATAAAGATCATTTTCATTAATGAGATACTAGTGAATTCCAGTCAATCATGATTTGCTCGAGGTACATTTCAGTAATTTCCTTATCTTCAAAAAGATTTGGAAGATCAAAAAAAGTTATTCCCAAGCATTAATTACATACAATTTACTGATATTACTAGAAACATGTTTGTGAAGAATCACCAAGGTGATGTCAGATCACCATTGTCTACAAAGAGTTAATAATGATCATTACAAAAAATGTTAAGATGAAACCAAGTGAAAGACCAATTGTTAATTGTAGAAATATTTGATATATGATCTATAAAAATGCAAAGTAAATATTCATTATTGCAATTAAACTTAATATTAAATACTTGTTGCCTGTGTAATCATGTATGTATGTATGTCCCCTTATGATTGGAAAACACATGGATTAGTCCAAATTAAGTAGCAGTGATAATGATTTTCTGTATTTCTGCTGTCAAAGCAGAAATACAGAAAATCATTGCTTTTATTTAAGTAGTGTATGGTCATCTTAGAATTCATTTTTTCTAATGTGGACAGTCTCCTTTCTCCATGTAAAGTATATATATA
>VCCN01007157.1:5717689-5743744 GCA_006491835.1 Architeuthis dux | reverse complement strand
TTTTTTATAAAAAAAAAAACAAATTCATTTACAGGGAATACTTTAACCCCCACCGTCAGTGGAATAGTCCAGTGATGGCTAAGAAACAACTGATTCAGAAAAAAAAAAGGTCATATAGCCCATGAAAATGATCCAAAAATAGTTTCTCAAATCCTATGTGGAATGAGTGATCTTGAGCACAAGTAATTCCAAAAATAAATTTATTAGAAACAAGAAACTAACTGAATTCATCTAGTAACTATCCACTAAGGCTTAAATACAGATTATATTTAATTTCTTCAGTAACTACATTTACACATAAAAGTTTGAAACCTGCTTAGGTAAATAAACAGATTGTTATCTTATATGGATAGAGACTCTTTAAGAATCGGGAGTCAAGTTCAATTCTTATAAACTAGTCAAGAAGTTATAACACTAATGAGGTATTGGCAATTTAATCATAAAAATATTTGGGCACATTTTTGCCTTTCTTACTTTGATTATAATTCTTACTGATGCCTATTGTCAGACATTAATTCTTATCTAAAATTCTCGTCTAGATTGTGAAATAAGTAACTTTTTTGTATGAGCTTTACAAAAGCAGCATTATAGATTGCATAGCGCATTCATTTCAGTTAAAAAAATAAATGAAATAAACATGTTTACACTCATAACAAGCAATTTTCATTCATAATATTCTTTGTAAAAAATATATAAATTATTTTCTGCACACAAACACACACACACACATATAATAAACAAATAAAGTCATACAGGATTAACAAAAATTTAAGGCTATTCTTTTTATGCCCTGAAAATATACTTATTAAGTAGCAAATAAAAAGTACTTACCTGGTGATACAATCTTGCCTCCTCCTTTTAGGTTTTGTACAGCTAATATCTCCAGTGGTACTCCGTTTACGTTTCCTGTGCATGGTTGACCGTGGCTCATTTTCTGACTGGACAGATTCTATCACAGATTCATTGCAATTGTCCTTACTAGTTCGTCCATCTGAGTCCGTATTGCACGTTTCATTATTTTCCTTATAAATCACAGCTGACTTAGTCTGCTGACCATCTATGGCCGCTCCACTCGTATCATCAACGGTGGCTGATTCTGTTTGTGGTTTTGACTTTTGTGAATTGTCACTGCACAATAACCGATCAGATTTAGTCCGTGCCTGGCCAGCTTTGTGCAAACGCTGAACACTTTGGTTAACCAGTTTACGCTTTATTTTTTCAACAGCATTTTTTGAATCAGGTGAATGTTCAGGTGACAATAATTTTTGCCTCCCTCGACCTGTTTTAGTATTACTTACCTGTGTCTGTAATGTATGACATTCTAAGCAAGAATCACTGTCTTTTAGTGTATCTGGCGTTGCTGCTACCTGTGACTTAGAATTATCAAGTTCATGGCTACACTGTGAGCTGCCATCAAGGTCACCCTCATGGGCTACTGACTCATTACAGTTTATAGAATTACCAGTGTAGCTTTCCATTGTTTGTGTGGCCGGACATGGAGTTTCAGATGATATGACAGAAGAATCTGTTTCCAATTCTGAATCTCTAGACAGCTGGAGAGTAGATTTGTCTCCTGCATAGTTTGTTTTTGGACTGGTCGTGGCTAAAACTTCATTGTTAGACCACTTGTTGGTATCATCCATAGCAGTGGCAGCAGCCTGCTTTCTGGAGCACTTTGTACGATTTGGTGTCCCAACCGGTGGCTCTGCTGATGCTTGTGAAGCAGATAAAGAGCAGTTGGCAACTGGCTCTTCATTTAAGGGAGGAATTTTCTCCTTCTCTGAAGAAACTGAATAGCTGGCAACAGGCGATGATTCAACTTCACAAGATTGCTGCTCTCTTTCTAGGCCTTAAAATAGAAGAAATATCAATCAATAAGGGTTTAAGTTAGAAACTGGTTTTAACAATGTCCTGGTTCCCAACTTTTCAGTATAAAAAAAGTTAATTTTCTAACAGGTTTCCTTATATCACAAACAGCGAATCTGAAAGACTAAACTAAAACACATATGCACATTCACTTATTTGATTTCAACTGGAAAACTATTCTAAACGTGATAGAATATGGCAATAAAGAAATGGTTAAAGTAAAATATTCTTATATTTTTATTAAATGATAGAGACATACTGAATATTCATCTGGTACCAATGATGGTTCAATAATGAGTAATCTTAGAAAATAGTAAACTGACTGAAATTCTGACACTATATTCTTAGTACAATTAGCCAATTAATATATTTTTAAAATCTCTAATAAAAAGCAACACAAATATCAATCAATAGTATAAAATCCTTTTAGATCAAAGTGATCTAAAAAGATGTTACAAATTATTCATTTGCAAATTTGAGACAATGATACAAATAACTAGCAATATTAAACATATGCATGAAGCTTCAATCTTCTCTAAGTGAAAAATACCTTATTGAAATATTATAAAGACTAATAATTACAAGTAAAGCTAGATCAAATATGAAATAAAAAATTACATATTTGCCACTATAAATCATTTTGTTTTTTAAAAGCATATGACTAATTTATAAAAGTATCTACAGAGGGAAAAGGGAGGGATGAAACTTTACCTTTACAGGCTGAAAGTCCACTAAGAGCAGACAAAAACCTTATTACTAAAAAAAAAGAAAAATACCACTATGTCAAGCTGCAACATCACAGCAAAAGTAATGGAGCACAAATCAGACAACCACAAGTTAATGATGATAATAATGACGGATTTTCTTAACTTCAAAAGTATATTTCAATAAACTAGAAAGTTATCATCATGAACAATCACTATTTCTACATTTTTAATTAATTAACCAAAAATTGTCGAAAAAAATTAATTATTACAAGTTTGAATAATCAGCAAGTGAGTGTCTAACACAATGGTTCCCAACCTTTTCAAGTAATTCCCCACTTTTGTCAATTTATTAAGTTGCAACAAAGAATAATTTCAAATAATAACTTTATTTTACGTATAATTAGACAGCTTCATACTAAGAATTAGTTTAATTTTATAATTGTACTGCTGCTGCTCTGTATTTGTTACTCAAAGAAAGCAAGGGAAAATAATTAGAACCCATCATTTAAAATTCCAATTTATTACAAAAAAAATAAGAATTCTGCTATCATAACTGATATACACATCAATGTGATCTCTGTCCTTGGTTTTTGCTACTAGTTCTTTGATTTGTGGGTCTATTTGTGAGTGAGCACAGCTTAAATCATTCTCAACTTGGAGCTTATTTTGAGCCTTTGACTTGATAGATAGAAGTGAAGAAAACCCTATCTCTAGATTGGACTTTTATTTTTAGCTGATAGCCTTCTATCCTCCCCATGACTACCCAAATTCCCTCCCGGTTGGGAACTACTATCTAGCATATAGAAACTGCAAGCTTCCTTATATAAAAAAAAGGTGTAAAAAGAAAGATTTAAAACTGTATGAAATATCTTACCTGAAGCAGCACATAACAAATCATCAAACGGTAATGGATTTTTCCTGGGCCTTCCAACTTTACGTTTCTCTGGAGTCTTTGTGCATTGGTGCACCAAGTCAGGTTTTCCACTTGACAGACCACAGCTCATGCCAGCAGATGATTGAACACTGGAAAAGAGTTTGTGTCTCTTCTTTGGTGGCAAACACTGCTGGTTACACATCTTCAGCTCCTCACTGGACTGGCACAGATTCTCTTCAGAGGCACTTTTCCGACGGACAATTTTACTTTTTTCCTTATGAACTTTCTCTCCTGGTTCTTTTCGAACTTTTTCTCCACTCTCTTTCCGCATCTTCTCCAGTGAGTCTCGGCGGACTCTCTCTAAAGACTCTCCGCTCTCTTTCCGCGTCTTCTCCATTGAGTCTCGGCGGACTCTCTCTAGAGACTCTCCGCTCTCTTTCCGCGTCTTCTCCAGCGAGTCTCGGCGGACCCTCTCTAAAGACTCTCCGCTCTCTTTCCGCGTCTTCTCCAGCGAGTCTCGGCGGACTCTCTCTAAAGACTCTCCACTGTCTTTCCGCATCTTCTCCAGTGAGTCTCGGCGGACTCTCTCTAAAGACTCTCCACTCTCTTTCCGTGTCTTCTCCAGTGAGTCTCGGCAGACTCTCTCTAAAGACTCCCCGCACTCTTTCCGCGTCTTCTCCAGTGAGTCTCGGTGGACTCTCTCTAAAGACTCTTTGCGAGGTTTGTCCACCGATTCTTTGTGAGCTTTCTCCTGGATGTGATCACCGACACTCTCTTTGCCAAGTGTTTCACACAAATCCTTATTTATTCCATCATCTTTTCTATTGTTTTCCACTACCTTAGCCACCTCAATCACCTCTGCTGATTTCTCTCCATTTTTATCACTATGTATTGAATCAGAACTCTTTTCATGTGTTTTATCTAAGGACTTATCATGTTTTCCATGTGACAAGGGTTTTCGATGAGTCTTGGCTAAAGACTTTTCTGGCACCTTTGGAACTTGATCTGCTCCTGTTTCTTTCACTGATTCCTGGTGAATTTGGTCATTGCAAATTTCATCATTGCAAAATTTGGCACCATCATCAATATAATGATCATGATTTTGACTAGGTGCACCTTTCATACATCTTGTATTGAAATTACCCATAGAGTTATCAGAAAAGTCTTTCACAGTTTTGTCTGTGACATCTTTGCGCCTCCTGTCAAGAGACCCTTTGCGTCCTCTGTCCAAAGATGATGCTTTGTGACCCTTGTCCACTGAAGACACCTTATGCGTCCGATCTAATGAGGATCCCTTACGCACTCTCTCTATCTCACGACAGTCCTTGCTGACTTTTTCATGGGACTCTTTTCGATTTTTTGAAATGGGTTCCCTGTGTGCTGCCCTAGACACATGTTCTTTGCTAATTCTTTCTGCAGATTCTTTGCGAGATCTATCCCCACTTTCCCTCCGACTTTTTTCTTTCATTTCTTTGCGTAACTTTATTTTCTTGGGCTTTTCACCAAGCTGATGGAATGGCTGTTGTAGATTTTGGGCTGGACTTAACTGAGGAGGAAATTGGTATGATGGGTCATCATGTGGATAATTTGGAGAAATCGGATTTGGGAGGTATGGAACTTGCCTCTCTTTCTTTTTCTTTCTGTTAATTATCTTTGCCAGTCGGAAAATGCTTGGCATTGGTTTATCTCCAATATTGAATCTCCTGATTTGATCCAAAGACTCAGAGATGATCAGACTGTCAAACTGTCCTATAATGACATCAAGGTCAGCTAAGAACACCGGATCAACAATATTTTTATGCTTAGAGCGAAAATAAAGCATCCGCTTCTTCTTTTTCTTGTTGATTAGTTTGCGACATGTATACTGACGAGTAAACTTTTTAAATGATTGAGAATGAAAGCCTGTTTTTGAGACAGTTTGTTCTTTATCTGAGATGGTGGTGGCTGTAAACATGGAGAACGTGTTTCCTTCTGTTGTAAAACAAGGTTGATTCAAGTGGATGTTGTTGGAGGTGAATGAAGCAAATGAGGCTTTAGATGGCATATTGACATTTGATGTGAAGGAATTTCGCAAGAAACTCTGTGAGCCAGCTGCCTGAACATTTTTCTTTTTCCGGCGCCCCCGTCGTGGTCTGCGCATCATGACGTGAAGCTTGGGCCTTCGAATTTTTGGAGCGACTCTTGTTGGCTTTGGTTCCTGCTGCATGCAGACATTAACTAACGTTGGTTCAATAGTATCCAAATTATCACTGAAATTGAAGTCATTAAAATCTTCAGTCTCGTCCTGTCCATGAAACTGAGATTTGATAGAGTCATGGACACTTCTGATCAACGAATCAAAATCACCTTCCTCTGATGGTATTTTCTGACCAAAGCCAGCACGGCGCTTGCCCTCAGTTACCTCTGTAGTCTCAGGTTCCACTCCATTTTGGGTACTTTCTTCTAAATGTCGGGTACGTTTGTTCTCTAAAGGTTGCAAAGCATTATCAGTAGGATTCTTCCTAGGTCGCCCTCGGGGCCGTTTCATAGGGGATGACAATCCATGCTTTGGACTACATAACTGAGCTCGATTGGTTTTACGACCAAGTTTCCTTGGACTCAAATTTGAAATGCCATTCTGCATCAAGTTCTTCTCTGGTTGACGATACAGTGTTCCAGCAGGTTTCTCAGACCCAATGGCCTTTGTCAGCAGTGTTTTGTTTTTAGAACCCTTTGGCCGGCCAGGCTTTCTACGTATCTTATTACCATTTAATAAATTATTTACTTCTGGACTTTTACCTTCACTGCTATTCTTAACAATAGGATGGGTGTTTGCATCAGGTTGAACAGATTTGGGTTCATCTGTGGTATTTGGAGCACATGGCTCGGCTATTGTCATGTGGTAAGATTCAGACAGGTTTGTCACTGCTGAACGGATACCTGCCTTTTTACGTTTCAAAATCCCAGACTTTTTAATTTTGGGTTTTGGTACACCATCAATGCTCTTTGATGAAGATACAAGCTGAGCTGCTTTAGCATTTAAAAAGCATTCCTCAGCCAATTTCACCAGATCATCAGAAGTGTTCTGTTTATTGCAGTGTATTTCTTTTTGCAATCTGGGTTGCTTCTTTGCCTTCTTAGGTCTGGGAACCTGCTGTACAGAGTCAGGCAGAGAACCTCTTGTATCACTAGCAGCATTGTAAATTTCATTCTGTCTTTCTGATATTGACTGCGGTTCTTCTGTTCTGCTTGGCACCGGATCCAACGCACGTTCTTTGTTTCTCTTTGATGCTGAAATATCCCGAACCTTTTTCCCTTTAGCAGGTTCAATATTATTATTCTCTACAGGAGGCAATTTTTCCAGCCTCTCAACCTCAGGCTCCTCAACAGCAACTTTGGATAATTTGTCACTACATTTTGTTCCAGGCGGAACACCAAACTTCTTGCTCATGCTGGTGACCCCTTTCTTTTTGACAGGTTGTTGATTCATTATACCATTCTCTTGGCGGAATTGAGAGACCAAGTTATTGGCTGCTTTCTTGGACAAGCTTTTTACTCTTTCTACAACAGAGAGCTTCTTAGGAACAAGACCATCTTCATTTCTTTTAGCTTTGACGGAAACGTGTGTTTCTCGCTGTGGAGATGTTTGTGGCTCTTGTTGCAGTTGTGGGACTGGTAGGCTCTGTTGTAACTGGGGAGGCTCCTTCAATTTACGTGACTGCTCTGGAAGCTTGGAAGCAGCTGTTTGCTGCTGCAGTTTGGGAGGTGGTGAAATTTGAGGCACAAGTTGTGGTGGAAGCCTCTCAAGTGGGGGTGGTTTTTGTTGGGAATTTTGCTTCTGTTTCTGTTGGTTCCCTTGTTTTTGCTGCTTTAGCTGTGGGGGTTGTTTCTGTTGTTGGAGTTGGGGAGGTGCCTTTGGAGGTTGCTGCTGAAGTTGTGGAGGTTGCTGCTGTTGCTGCAGCACCGGAGGTTGTTTCTGTGCGTGTGTTTTCTGTTGCTGTGATGAAGAAAGCCTTTTCTTCTCTTGATGCAAAGCAAAAGAAGATTGTTTTTGTTGCTGCGATGTAGAGGATTGCTTTTGTTGCTGTTGTAATGGTGGGGGTTGTTTCTGTTGCTTAGATGGTATATGATCATCATTCTTTGAAAGGACAGGTGGAGTCTGCACCCTTGAAGGAACTAAAGCATTTTCAGAATTTGGAAGCAGGCTATTTGCATCATCTACCTTCTGGGATGTTGATGCATCTTCTAGTTTCTTAGCACTTGATTTTTGCAAATTAATCTTTTGGCCCACAGAGCTTGTGTCATTATTTGGCATAGAAGTAGAACTTGTAATAGTTTCTAGCTTTTGGCTAAGTGAATTCTTTTTGGACGTCACATTTTTACCAGATTTATTTTTACCACTTTCCTCAGGAACTTCACTTGAAACTTTCTGACCCTGATGTCCATCCAATTCCCCTTGATTTGCCAGGGAATTGTTTGTCATCTCATTGGAAGAAGAAGTGTTCTTATCTGGCTTAGACAGTTTTGCATCATCCAAAACCTTCTCATTTTCTGATTTCCTAGCTGCCAAATTTTCAATTCTGGGCCTTGGTGAGTCATCTTCTCTTAAAGTTACAAACTGTCGTTCGGCCTTCTTAAATTTAGAGAGATTTTCTGCTTTCTTTCTCCGAGACTCAGCCCTTTTGATAGCTTGCGGAGCTCCATATTCTTCCAAACGTGGTGGGTCCTTAACTTTTTCAGAACATGGCAAGTCGTCGGCCCTCATCAAAATGGGTGGAGAGTCCTCATACATCCTTGAAGGAAGAGTGTCTCCAAGACGGTTAGGAATGGATGCATCCTTCATAGACTTGAGGCCATCAAAATCAGCCTTTTGTAATGAAGGAATATCATCTGAAGTGATAGAGTTTTTCTTCTTTGAAAAAGATTGGCAGGCAGCATCAGCTTTTTTACTACCTATCAAACTGTTTGCAGTCTTGGAGGCAGCAATGTCAACTTTAGTTTTGGGCACCGTATTGAGAAACGGATCAAACCTGTGGACAGAAAAGTCATTTGGAAAGTTAGGGGTGGACAAGTCGACCAATCTTTGATGGGCCAACTGACCATCTGGAGTCTGCCCCCAGAGCTGTTCATTTGCCCTCCTGTAACATGGCAAACAGTCTTGTTTCCTAGCATGAGATAAATTAGAAATATTCAGCTGGGCATTTACATTAGATTTAAAATAAGATACATCACTTGTCCCAGAAGAGTTTATTAAATCATTTCCTTTTTTGGGAAGTGGAAGTTCGCTAGTTCTCTTCAGACTAGGAAGGTCATCATGAGTGTCTTTAAATTCAAACAAGTCCACTGATTTCTGACAGCATTCTCGGCCAAAACAGGCTGGGAAGCTGGTAGCTTTGGTAGGGTTTGCCACACTGCCACCATATTTAGCATACAGCATATTTGTATGCTGCTTGCCATTCGGATAAATATCAGTTCTGTCATAGCAAGACACATTATCATAAGCTTTTGAACAATTATCCGAACTGGGTCGAACCACAGATGATACTTTAGGGGAGCAGCACAGATTAGTCTCTTTCCCATCATCAAACAATGATGACTTGCTGTTTTGTAAGAAAGGTTCGACAGAAGAAATCTTTGATTTTTTGACTTTTTTAATGGGCAAGCAATGATCAGGAATTGTTTGCTTGTTTTCCCTTGTGGGTGAAATGCAACTGTCTTCATGCTGGAGCTTTGGATTCTGGAAATTTGACAAGGGTTTATTCACGACATCAGACTGGAAAGTTTTATCAACTATTTTATGGGGCACAACCGGTTGACAAAGTGGGTATTCATTAACCTCTGAGTGATTATTGGTTTGTACACGTTCAGGTAGTGTTATATTTGAAAATGGAGTTCGTTCAATAACATCAGTGTCTCTGGCCTCTCCATACAAGCGTGCATAGATTAAAGATTTTTTGTTTTGTAAAATCCAAGAATTTTTTGCCCTTTTAGGAGGGCGCCCCCTGCCTCTCCTCCTTCCCATGTGTTTGGAGTCTGATGCTGAGGAGGCTGTCCTTGTATCACAGATTTGTCGATTAAGATCACAGCTTATAGAACTGAGTGTAACCTGAGAAGAAGCAGTTGTAGTAATAGTAGAAGTTGGTTTTGTTGTAAATGTATTGTTGATAGAGCTTGTTGCAGACCCTTGTTGAGAGGAGGTGGAAGGTCCAGCAACTGCAGAGATGCATTGATTGATTTGGCTGCCAGAGAGAATCTGGCCACTTTCCACCTGGTTATGGTCTGAACTGTGCAATAATGTGTGACTTGGAGAATCGTTCCTCACAGGGGTTCCAGGGAATGACTGAATTCCACTGTCAGGTGACACATCGGATCGGTTCAGAATATCAGAAGCAGATTCATTTTGAATCTGCCCTGTAGGAGCAGCACCATTACTTTTTTTGGGATCCTTTGGAGATATGAAGTTCAAATTAATTTCGTTCTGATGCTCATACTTGGAGAACGCCTGGTAGTCCAACCCACCAGCGAGACTGGCGGCATCTTCTGTACTCTCGATACACTCCCCACCACTCTCACTAAGAATTTCACTATCTTTGAGACGAACTGAAGAAACAGTAGTGGTTTTTCTTCTCACATAGTCTGAGGAATCATAGGAACTACATTTTCCAGCAGAGGTGGGGAAATTCTTCCCCAACTGAACTGGTGGCCAATGTTTTTCAGATGATTGCCGATTCACGGACTCAGAAGAAATGCGGTTGTCATATTGACTAGTTAGACGGTTTCGATTTTTCTGCTTTATTCGAGAAACTTTCTGCTGACGGCTTGTAAATGGTACTGCATGCACAAAATTTGAGGAATTAGCACCATCTTTAAAACTTTGCTGGTTAACTGGGGGCTGCTGCTGCAGTGGTGGTGGTGGTAGTGGTGGTGGTTGTTGCTGCTGATGTTGAGGGGGTGGAGGTGGTGGTGGTAGTGGCTGCTGAGGTACTGATACTGGTATTGAGGGCTTAGTTTTGACAGCATTCTGAAATTTTGTCAAGAGAAAAACAGAGATTTAGTAACCAAATAATTTTTTGTTTAGGTATAGCTAAAGAAGCAAAAATAAGCAAAATTTGCTAAATTTATTTATATATTTTTTGTATTGATGTACTATTACTTTTCAGACTTTATCAGCTTATTAGCAAAAAAAACAGTTTTGGCTATACATATACTGTTTAATGTTCATAGGCATTAAACTCAATAAAAATTAGCTATTTTTCAACCATTTTAAAAAGGTTTTGTCAGTACAATTCATAGACAAAACACTAGCTCTCAAAAACTATTTCTTTTTGTTTATACATATATTCTAATATCTGAGAAGTTTAAAGTAATAACAAGGTTACAATTAATTATGCCTTATAAGCAGTCAAGATCTTTCACCTTCACAAAAAAAAAAGATTTTCAGATAAAATAAATAACAATTCATAAAAGCAAACTTTTTAAGAAAATAACTTCATGACATATACGAGGTGTCTCCAAAAAGAAACCAAACTTTTTCAAAAACAAATTGATTTTCAAAATAGTCCCCCTCCACGTTCCAAGCGTAAAAGATTAAGAGTAAAATCATAATGTGCATAGCTTCATTTTGCCAATTTAGAGTTGACCAAAAAATATAAATTTTTAATTGTCAAAATACGAAAAAAATGATAATTGAAAAGAAAAAATGCTACATACAAAAGCTTGAGTTCTTTTAAAAATCAGAACTTGTTAAACATAATGCAATACAATTCTTCCTGTTAGTACATATATTACATATGAATTACTTCTCAAAGAAGTTATGAAGAAAAAAGAAAAATTAATATGAAAAATGTTATCACTAGCCAACTTTAAATATATACTTAAGTATAAAATAATAAATTTTATTTGTTAGTATAATTCATAGACAAAACACTAGCTTTTGTTTTTACATATATTCTAATATCTGAGAAGTTAATAAAAGTATAAAACTATATGCAAAAATCATTGAATAATTTTACAAAAGATATAGAAGTATACATATATATACCTGTGAATAAGACAAATAAAAAAGAAAAGAGAAATTGTTATCGACATTCTAATTTACATGTAAGTCTCTGAAAGGATAAAAGTTAATTAGATCCTATCTTTCTGCATCCATTCCACAGTTTTCTAATCTTTACAACAATATAATTTTTTAGTAGAAAATTGTAATGTGGTGATGTAAAAGTGAAAAAGAAAATTATTATTTGTTATGCACTGTAACTGTATAAATCCCATTGTGATAGTTTTTTAAAAATCTTAAAAGATTAAAGCTTTTTATAATCAAATCTTATCATATAAATGAGTATGTTTGTATGATTGGTTGTCTGTTTTGTCTGATAGCAGAAACATTCCCAAACTCAAATTGGACTGGTCCACATGAGATACATTGTACAGCAATGAAAACAGTGAAAGGGGTTTAAAATGTGATCGTCTGTTGTTATAACACCAGACTTCCGGGCTTTCCTTCCCTTTCTTTCACCTGATGCCTGATGCAAGAATGTTTGACTCACAGTGAGGAAGCAATTGGAAAGGGGAAAGGCAATTGCTAGATTCTTGGAGATGTTTCTGGCCAAAAACTCGCAAAAATGGCCAAATGCAAATACTCCTACGACTAAAATATTTATGTTACTATTGTTCTGAATTTTAGTGGGGAAACAAGTGATTAGCATTTAAATAACTTATATTTCATTAAAATTCACATTCAAATCCATGAAATCTTTTTTCCATAAATCATGAAAAAAGAGCATCTATGCAATTAAATTTCATGATGATTTTTAAATAAATTACAAAAGAATAAAACCTTTTAGTTAAAATTGTGTGTTGCTGTGTGTATAAAAGTTCACTGGAAATTTAATTATAGGTTTGTCAAAATATTTCTTTTCAACCACGTAGTTAAAAAGCAGAGAGATTGAGACAACTAAAAGAGAAATCTGTCTGATCTACAATAAGTTTACAGTAAACAAACTGAACACTGGTTCATAATATGAATCAAAGTCAATTGCATTAGCTTTTAAGAAAATGATTCTGTTTCAAGTTTAAAGGGGTCAGAAGACTGATTGAATTTAAATTAGAACATCAGTAAAGAAAGTTAGTTTTTATAATGATGACAGTTAGCTAAGGTGATTACTTTGTTTTGTACACACATATATCGGGGGAGGGGGTTGAAAAGCAATAATCTATACATATAAAAGGCATATATGCTTTTGAGTATGTTCGTTTGGTTGTCTGCAGTGTCTTCTAGCTGAGATCCTACAACTCATAATGGACTGGTCCTAATGAGATAGAGTGTACAACGAATAATAGAATTAAAAGGTAGAAAAATGAGACAGGCCGTTCCCATATCAAAGAAGTACACAACCAAATTCAACAGACAACCTGTGTCTATCAACGCAACACAACAATGTCGTTTCGACTTCCTTTGATGTAGCCAACACAGTGAAGAAATTGGGAGGGAAAAGGCAGTTTCTAGCCAAATAATCACAAATATGGCTAAATGCAAATACTCTCAGCACACCAAAAGAATTTAAATATGACCAACCCAAAATGTTCATGGCCAAATACTTTTTAAAAAGACCAGATTTGTCAAATTTGGCCATCAGTTTCTTTCTATGACTTTTTTCTTTATACTGCACAACATCAGTGGTGACTTTTCTTCCAAAAACTTAAAATTAAGATACTTGCATTAATAAAAATAAAAATTACCTAATAAAATCGCTTTTGGCTCCTTATTGCCAATACATATATAAAAAAATCTGTCATTTTTTACGGGTATTATTAGTCAGATATAAGTTTTCAGTACTGAGTATAGCCTTCACAAAACTGTTGAAAAATGTTTTTGTAATAATGGGGGAGTGGGCTATATGGAGATCAAAATTAATTTCTTTTGTTATTTTCATTAGGGCTGATTTTTTTTGTGCTCTATATATCCCAACATAAAATGACAACATTTTCAGCCCAGGGTGCAAAATGTAAACAATTATTTGATTTGATTATTTCAACTTTTTAAGGAAAAAAATGGACAACTATTTTATCTATTATTATAAATGCTACAAATGGATTTTTTGTCTACTAAAACAATTTCTAGTATAAATTATTTTTTATACAATTCTTGCTAAAAATTATTAATGAATCTTTTTTAAATAAAAGGAAAAATTAAAACCTCCAGTGTACATCCAATGTATATTAAAACCATTGTCTTAAATAAATTAAAAATGTAAATAAGGAATTTTAAATCAATATAACTCCTCAGCCACTGATATAAAATTTATAATATTGAAAATATCACTCATCCAATTTTCCAATAAGATTAAATTTATTGGTTCGTAAAGATATAATTTAATGCTTATATCATGCTGTACTGACATGAAAACAAATACTTATAGATGTATTTCATTAAGAAGTTGGGTATGTCATGACTGGTAGGTTCTATGAGAACGTTTGATTGTTTTCAATTGAATTAATTTAAGTATTTTTTACTAAATTATTTAGATTTAGTTACTAAGAGATAGGCATGAACAAAAATGAAAGAAAATTTCAAGCGTGTAAGTGACACTTTAAAAAATGTATGGTAGACAATGCAGTACACATATACTTGAGTGGAAAAGATAAACAAGATTAAAATGCACCATGGCTGTGACGTGCAAAAAAAGACATGTTGTCGTCTGCAACTCCCATAATTTGGAATAGCGGTCAATTTATATAAACAAAAAACAGAATAAAAATATATGAAAAATACAGCCGGTAAATAATTTTTCATCATTTTGCTATATTTAATTATTCATCCCTGTTATAATATTTTTATATAAATTTCAGTTCAACTACAACACAGAAAGAATAACAAATATATATTTAAAAATCTTTTTAAAATATCAGAATAAATTGATAAAAATGATGAAAAATCTTTTTTTTTTAAATATTGAGTGAAAAATAGATTGTTTTTCACAGATCAAAAGCCTGAATTATAATTAATCGAATAAAACTAAAAATTTAAAAAATCGTCCTGTAATAAATAAGTATCAATTTAATTGAAATTGAAACATACACTGATTTTTTCCAGATTTTAAAAATTTCTCATTTCTCATGTGTCGATTTCACACTCAAACATGCTGAAATTTTCATCCATTTTGTTCATAACTACTAAGAGAGCATAAGTATCACTAAAATCTATCAATATATGCACAAAGATAAAACTAAGAAGTATGGCTAGTGTCTAGCAATAGCAATGAAAGCATAAAATATACAATAAAAATATAGATACAAGCCAACTAACATATTAATCATTTCAAAATGTGAGAACAGAATTATAGAAAGTGTAATCTAATTTTTAAAAATTTTAGTATTGGCAAAAATTTAAACCAGTCATAAATTTTTGTTAAGTAGCATTATAAAACAAGTCTTATATGCAAAAGTATAATAGCGCTTATATCATCAACGCCCAACAGAAAAATAACCTCTGCAGTTGTTTTCTCAAAGCTGTCTGTTATTCCTTTTAGCGCTATGGCCTATTTGACCATATAGCCAAAATCACAACTGTCGACCAAAGCTGATCCGGCTGGCCCTTTTAGGCCGATATATCGCCAGTGTAGTGTTTTTGGCTATGATATTGAGTCCGATATATCAGCCTGGCAGTGCTTTAAGGGTTAAGCATAAAACATTTGCTTATCATATAACCCCTGGCAAAAATTATGGTTCATTCAGCATGTTTACTTCATAGCAAATAAACAAATCACAGATATGACACAAAACAATTTTTGTTTAACAGCTGAACATTCTGGCTTTGTGAAATGTACCTCAAACAAACTAGATTAAATTATTTTAATTAATGGGATATTTTTTTCCCAGATCAAGTAGAAGAACAGATTTGGGATTTACTCAAAAAATTACAGAATCATCAACAAAAACAAAATCACAATAAGTACTTTGTTGCTTCTCCTCTGGCTTTTATGATGGCCTGAATTCTTTCAAGCATGGACTTCCCTAATGAAAAACAACATTCTCCGTCAAGCTGGTTGCCACTTTCTCGAATAACAGTTGACAGATCAACTTTGCAGGATGGAGTCTTGTCATGGACCATTTTTTAAAGATTTCCACAATAAATTTTTAATCAGATTGAGATCCGGACTGTTTGCCGGCCATGTCATTGAAGAAAAGCTCTTTGCTTTGTGGCAAGATGCATTATCATGCTGGAAAATGACTTCATCAACACCAAACCTATATTCTATCGAGGGGATTAGAAAAGTGTCCAAAATTTCAATGTGCACCAATGCATTGACCGTTGAGGTAATGATTGCCATCTTCCCATGTCCTTTACCTGACATGCAACCCCATAACATAAATGAGTGGGGGAATTTGTTTGTTTTCTTCAGGCAGTCATCTTTATACGTTTCATTGGAACGGCACCAGACAAAATTTCCAGCATCATCACCTTGGCCAATGCAGATTCGTGATTCATCACTGAATATCACTTTTATCCAGACATTCACACTCCATGATTCAATCAGAGGCCACTGATTGCTTCATTTTAGCCCACTGTAACCTGTTTCCTTCTGTTTAGGTGTTAGTGCTGGTTTTCGTTTGGCTTTTCTAAATCCCATTTAAAATAATTTAATCTAGTTTGTTTGAGGTATATTTCATGAAGCCAGAATGTTCAGCTATTAAACAAAAAATTGTGATTTGTTTATTTGATGCAAAGTAAAAAAGCTGGGTGTACATCCTCTAAGACTAGTGCTGATTCTATAAATTTTGCCAAGGGTAGTACATTGAGCTTAAGATGCTAAAATAAAATAATTTTACTTAAATTTTGTTTCTCAGTCTCACCTTTATAAAGACATATAAGATTACGATGAAGCTAATTGTTGATGTCCTTTTCTCAAAAGGAAAAGTTTACTAAACATCATTTTGATCATTACAAAATATTCAATCAAACCTAAAGCTAGACTTTTCAAACTCACAAATACATTACCTGTCATGGCATAGGCACAGAGATATGTTTAGTCATGCCACTTTTCCCACTTTAAGCAGAATCCATTTACTTATTAACAATCTACCAGTGATTATTTGGCATTTGCAAATTTTCTCCATAACACTGATTTCTCTGATGTTAATACAGGCCTCCCCTGTTATAATACGGTTCGCTTTATAACTTGGGTGGATAGTGGAACCCAAAATATTATTCTAGCTCCAAAATAGCTAGATTTGGCTCCAAAGTAGCTTGATCTAGCTCCAAAATAGCTAAATTGATCATGGCTTGGTTATAACGCAGTGTTGGGTTTCTTGGATTCCAACACCTGCGTTAACAGGGGAGGCCTGTAATATATATTATGTAAAGATGTCTTTAATGTCCTTGGCCCAGCAAGCTTCACAATGTTTAAGGTTCCTAACAAAAAATCTTCACTCTAAACTCTATGACTGCAGCAAATAACTGCTTAACTTTGGAAAACAACCACTAGGAAAAGAGTAAATAGATTCTATATAAAAGTCGCTAGATACTTTTTAATTAAAAAAATTGCAATAATTAAGATAAAAACAAAAAATCAATCAAATGCAAATACTGTCATGCATACATACTTAAACCAAAGCAATACTATACAGAAAGGGACAATTTAATTGTTGTTTATTAAACTTAAAATTTTATAAAGTCTGCCTCATTCCATTAATAGTTATGGATAGCAATTTTAAGAAATTAAAGTGATAAAATTCAGTTATCAAAACCAACAATAATTACCAAAGCAACGGTCAAAGGAATTTAGTCAAGATTTCCTTAAAGTTTTAAAGTAAATTTACTTATTTGGATTCCACAACTAAGACAAGATGAATTACAAGTGTATACAAAAAATTGATTTAAAAATAGTGAATAAAAGTTGTTGCTTTTATCAATTTTATCTCATTTTAAATTCTAAACAATATGGAACCCCGAAAAAAAAGAAAATGCTAAAAAGCAGTTAAATGAAACAAATATCATATTCAAATCAGTCGGTTATGGGACTCATGTCTTTATACAAATTTTCAAAAGGAAACTTTCTTAGCAGTTGATAAATAATTATAAGGACTGGCCAATAATATTGTTAGATTCCTTTATCCTTCCTATATAATAATTATAAGGACTGGCCAATAATATTGTTAGATTCCTTTATCCTTCCTATATAATAATTCACTTTTTGCAAGTGCTATTATCCTTGTATTTCATGTAGTTGACCAGGATCAATTCATTCATATAATACCATTTTACAACTGGAGTAGCAATTTTCTAAACAATATAATAAACCACTTATAAATATGAAATAAATACAGCAATGAATAATTTGCTTCAATACAATAATGATAATAACTAGCAATACACTAAGGGCTGTTATCACAATTAAATAGCTTATGTTGGCAGGAAAAATAAAAATAAACCACCTATAAATGTTTTTGTATTATTTAAAATAAAATTGGTAACAAAATAAAAAATCTTTTAGAAAAAGTCCAGAGACGAGCAACTAAGTTAGTACCGGAATTAAAAAGTATGAGTTATGAGGATAGGCTAAAAGTGTTAGGGTTAACATTGCTGGAAAATAGGAGGGATCGGAGAGATTTAATAGAAATGTTTAAGATTATGCATGGTTTAGAAGTAGTAAACCCTGATGTATTTTTTACTAGAAGTGGGTACAAGAGGCCACACATATACAGTAGAAGCAAATAGTAGATTGAATATCAGAAAATTCTTTTTTAGCAATAGAGTGGTGGGACTTTAGAATAAATTACCGGAATATGTAATGCTATCAACAGATGTAAATGATTTTAAGAAGTATTGTGATGTTTATTACACCACTGCAAAAGGTTTGAGGCCCTAGACATTGTGTAAATATGATTGGTATGATATGTGCTTGTATATACAAATTGTATACTTTTTTTTCACACTAAAATAAAATGTAAATATTATAATTTTAAAAAAGAATTACAATTACAAATGATTCAATGACTATGGAATCTACATTACAGAAATTTGTTTACATATGTAATGTATACATGTATTCTAAAAAAAAGAAAAAAAGGTTTATTACAAAAAAACTTTTTTAAGTATAAAAGGATATTTTAACTATTATAATAAACAATTAAGAAGAGTATACCATACTATATCATTTCTAAGTAAATTATTTGAGATTGTGCACAAGTGTCACAAATATTTTAACAATTAGGGTACTTAACGAAAATAGTTGGTTTAGCAAGCTTATCAAAACAAAGTTCATGGTAAATATCACAACTCTACATCCATAACATTAGATAATTAGCATACATTAATCATGAGCAGATTACATTCATCCAGAGACAATGTGGGTAAACAAAATCTTAGTACAGTATTACAAAAGTAGCCATATTGACAAACACATTAGCAGGAGTATTGTAACACTGACTGCAGCCAAAGTACATCTTACAGAATATTGCTACTGGAAAGATATAGTTGAACTGTCAGTTGAAAAAGAAGTTTTAATGCCTCAACAAACAAAAGGAAGCAAATGAAAGACGTGTGCACTTATTGTATTTCTAGTTGGGAGGATTTTCGTGATAGATAAATACAAGAGTCTTGACCTACTACAGATCTGTTTATATGAAAAGTAATAGCCTAAACCATAAAGGATATCCTGATAACCCTTCAGTGAAGTGCTTTAGGTCAAATGCTTTTTTCCTGTATATCAACTATTCTTTTCCAAACTCAACAAAAAAAGATCTTTACACAAATGAACCAAATATTAATCTCACCATTATATTTTTTTTATATCCTTTATTGAAATATAAATATAAAGTGCATCCAACCTACTTTGCAGTGTTCTCTTCACATTTGTATTGTAGTAATACAAATTCAATAGCATGAAATTTCACTGACTCCTATCAAGTTATTGTGGCGTGTTTTAAAGTTATATCATTACAAATAAGATCCACAAGATCTTACTGTTGATCAGATTTGTGTATTTTGTTATTCAAAACGTATTTGAATAACATAAGGATTTTTTGGGCAAACAAATTATTCATCAACCCAAAGGAAAATGTCCCTTAGTACTAAATTAATCATATAGGTGTTCATGAAGCAGAAAATAATACATTCAAATCAAATTTTCTCATCTAAATACCTCACATCATCACTGTTTGAAAGAGGCCAGACAGTGGACCTATGAGTAATTATAATTTCTATCATCTTGTACATGAACAAATGATAACTTAGTTTTATTCTAAATTCAAATAACGATTTGTTAAATTAGCCTATTTGTCAAACAATTAATGCAGCATCTTGTAGAACGTATCAAAATAATTTTCTATAGTTTTGAGAAGGGTCATTAATTTTCAAATGGTTCTTCGAACGATAGAACAGGTTTCGGATGCTCCATTCTTCGGCCTTCCTCAGGTGTAAAATCCAAGTGTGATGGGGTAAACAGAAGTTTTTATTTTTAAAGGCGGTAACCAGTATAACGCAGGGACACCTGAAGAATGGATCGGACGAAACGTCATGTTTACAATACAAACAAGGAGTTCAATCGTCCGAAGAACGACTTGAATCAAAATAATTGTTTGATTTTTATGTATAAGATGAATGTATAAAGAGATATGGCTACAGAAGGCAAACATTTGTAAAAGTTTCTTTAGCTAGTATTATAGTATAAAGAATGCAACTCTGTTTTGTGCAATTATGTCTTCGTAAGCATAACAAACTGGTAGAATATAGAACTGAATTTTAAGTTTTAAGGGCTATTGCTTAAAGCCTTTTCCTACAAACTTAACAAAGATAAGTTTGATTGGAAACAATAGTAAGATGCTCTTCTACATAATAATAACACCTAAATTTAAAGGGCTTGGTATTCTCAAACTGACTAAAGACAACATTGAAAGTTAAAATAAAAAACAAAATTAAAACTTTACTCCTTTTTATATTTTGATTTAAAATGATTATCTGTCGTGGTGGTGGTGAAATAAAAACAAAGATGAGCAAACTGGTTTGAAAAAAATCATTGTATAATAATAAAATGATTTTAACAAATTTTAATATGACAAATATTCTTTTAGACCAGCTTCATCTTTGTTATTTCTAATCAAAACATTTTTGCTGTTATACCTTCCACTTCTTCATGCTGCTGCCCTGCCTCGAGTCTATGTATGTTCTTGCAATACCTGACCCAGGGATTGAACTCATGATTTCCAGGGGACGAGTTGTGTTTGACCAGCACTAGGCCATTGATAGTTAAGAGTTCTAAAATTCACGAGGAAAGACGGGAAGGGTAAAGAATGAGAACAACAAATGTGGATCAATGAAGGGTTCCATTCAAAATTCCCACAAAGTTACCAAATGGGACAGGCATCAAGTTACAATGGACAAAACATTTTGGATAAACGAGGATGAGGAAACTAATAAAAAAAAAAATTAAAATTTGGTGATAGTAAAAGTATAAAAAACTCCAAATTTTAGTAAGCCAAGTATTTAGGAGAGAACACTCATGGTCTTGTGGACCAAACTTGCTTAATTCAAGGCAAGAGGTTATTGTTTGTAAATGTATAATATTGAACAAAATAATGTTGTTTTTGAATTTACAAGCTTAATAAATAATTAAAAATTCTGTTTATGATAATTCTTAAAATAACTAATCTTGTCAAGAAAAAAAAAGCTTGTAAAACAATTGTGAAAAGTAACTTTAAGGTGAATTAAGATTAAAATTACAATTCTTTTGGTTGTTTTAATAGATATTTTTCTTGACACCTGAAAAATTGATGCTACACATCACAAGTATCAAGTACACTTGTATCTCTTTAATTCGGCAACCTTGGGATCTGGCCATTCCTGGACCACATAAAATGCCAGAAAACAGAATTTGACACCTAAGGCTACCCCTATATAAACCACAAGCCAAATCTTTTGATTTTTAACAATTTTTTTTTTAATATATTGCATTTAACCGTTTAATTCATATTTAATATTTGTTTAATTTAAATTGATTATGCTTTAAGATATGAAATATGCATAATTATTTGGTCAGGTGTTTTGAAAAATTATTATGTGACTAGAACCATGGGTGCCAAAAAATTGATGGTATACCTGCTGTATTTGGTTAAAAAAAAAAGAAAAGAAAAGCAATACGATTATGATGATGGTAATAAAATTTGACAACAGTCAAACTTCACTCCAAACTTCTATTCTGACTGAAGATGATTACTGCAACTTTTGTATTGCATATATAATAAAAAAAATTATAAAAATGTTTCTCTATTTATATATTAGAATGAAATAAGCCCATGTGTATGTGTATGATAAATTTTCATTAATATCTAAGACTTGTCAATTTGGCCCAGGCAATAAGATGACTGGCTACTGATCAAATGGTCATGAGTTCAAATCACAGTAAGGAAATGGGGATTTTACATATCGGTTTACACCCCTAATTTTGGTTGTTGTTCTTGTTACGGTAGGAAAACAAAGTCAACTCTTGACTTTGTCCTGGAGTTTGACAAAATATCAAAAGACTTAGATTATTTATAGAATATCAGTAGTTATAGCTGGCTGAAATCTCATCAATCTTTTAAAAATATCATCATGAAGCAAAATAGCAGACTATGTTACTTATAATTATGATCAAATTACAGATATGTACAATAGGCCTACAGCTGTAGCGATTAATTAATGCATCTATTGTTTATTTATTTGCAATCTTATAATGAATCATATAATTTACTACTAAATGCAAATGATTAACGTAATTGACTAAATAATTGTAATCCACTAAATTGTCACCTATTTTATTTGTTCTGCTTTCATTATTTTTTCAAAATTACATAATTGTGCTACTACAACTTGATTTTTATTTCATGTACAATCATACCATATGCATGTAAGCAAGTACCAAGCATAACACAATGATATACAAACTTGTAGTGTGGGGGAGGGATTAACCTCTATCTAACAAGATACATCACAAAATATACTATTGGGATGGCCAAAAAGGTTTGTTTTGTTTTCGTCGCCAGATGGTGTTGGAATGTTTAGTTTTAACTAAATTCATTAAAAAAGATTGTTTTTGATACTATTGTGACAGCTATCATATCAGAATACATCTTTTTAAAATTTGTTAAAATAATTAACATATTTTTGTCCATTGATTCTAACACAAGATGAAAGAAAGTAAGCAACATTTTCAGTTTTTATTTTAAGAAAAGTAAAAATGTGACTCAAACACAAAAAAAAAGAAAAAAAAGAAGATTTGTGCAGTTTATGGAGAAGGTACTTTAAATGATTGAACATGTCAAAAGTAGTTTGCTAAGTTTTGTGCTGAAGATTTCTCGCTAAATGATGCTCCACAGTTGGGTAGACCAGTTGATGTTGATAGTGATCAAATCAAGATACTTGAGAATAATCAACATTATACAACATGGGAGATAGCCAACACAATCAAAATATCCAAATCAAGTATTGAAAATCATTTGCACCAGCTTGTTATGTTAGTCGCTTTGATGCGTGACTTCCACATAAGTTAAGTGAATAAAACCTACTGGGCCATATTTAAATCTTCCATTTTTTTAAACAATTAGTGACAAGCGCTGAAAAATGGACACTTTACAACAACTTGGAATGATAGAGATCATGAGGTAAGCCAAATGAACTACCACTAATTGTACCAAAGGCTAATCTTCATCAAAAGAAGGGGATGCTGTGTGTATGGAGGATTGGAAAGGAGTCTTCTACTATGAGCATCTTCCAGAGAAAGAAAATGATTGATTCAAACAAGTACTGCTCCGAATTAGACAAATTGAAGGCAACAATTGATTAAAAGTGTGCATCTGAAATTAGTTAACAGAAAATTCCATCAGTATTGCAATGCTAGACTGCATGTTTCTTTGGTAACGAGACAAAGATTGTTACAGCTGACTGGGAAGTTTTCACATATCAAACATAGTCACCAGATATATTACACCTTCGGATTACTATTTATTCTGGTCTTTACAGAATCCTTATAATAATGGAAATTTGTTTAAAAAAACAGTTGTAGGCTTTAGACATTTCACTCTAGATGGTTACAGGCTATAATTTCCAACACGTTCCATGATTTAGGAAGCAAAAAAGCGCATTTCAGTTTATTTTTTCAGAAAGACTTCTCATCAGTAATGAGAATGGTACTTTTACAATCTAATTTTTAAATAAATAAACATTACATACATAATTATAATAATATTATTTATTTGTATCAGTAATGGAAATGGGTTTTGGGAACTAGGTATATGGTAATGTCTCCTAGAAATTGAGAAGTAGGTATATGCTGTACCCCTGCCCCACTGACTAAACATTACACCACTGACTAAACTTGGCTTATAGTTGAATTAGATTTTCTAGAATTTTCTGCTTTATTCTGAATTTGCCTTATACTCACAGTAGACTTATATTCAGGTATATACAGTAATTTTTTTTTTAAACTGACAAATTTCCTGAGGAAAGGCATAAAAAAATACCTGTGAAAAATATTTTTTTAAAAAATAAAACCCCAGGCAAAAATTATGGAATCATCACACTTAGACGATGTTCACCCAGCTTTTTTACTTCGCAGCAAATAAACAAATCACAGATATGACACAAAACAATTTTTGTTTAATAGCTGAACATTTTGGCTTTTCTCCCCTTGGGGCAGACACCTCAATAATGAAAAACAATATTTTCCAACAAGAATGACAAGCTTCAGAAAAACCACCATAATTCCTCGACTATTATAAACAACCACACATACCGAGTTATTAAACTTCAAAACGTGTGATGAACAGGCCCAGTCGCATAGTTTAAAAAAAAATCTAAATGAATCTTCAAAACATGGTTTATCGCATGGTAAAACCACTAGCTTCTATCTTTAATAGTTTCCGAGATATGGGGCAGTTCTGTGACCAAAACATTTGATAAGAGTGCAAGAGCAGAAAGCGAGGTTGCAATAAATTTGATACAAGTATAAACAAAATGGAAAGGTTATAAAAGGAAAACAACCCTGGCTGCTGCAGGGTCAAACTCCACTTCTATTTCAACTGAAGATGTTTACTGCAACATTTGTATTATATATATAATAAATAAATTTGTAGATATATAACACTTGTCAGTTTGGCCCAGTTGGTAAGAGAGCAGCCTGGCAATCACCTGGCTGTGATTTCAAATCCTGGCAAGGGAGGTCAACTTGGCCTGGCAATCACCTGGTTGTGATTTCAAATCCTGGCAAGGGAGGTCAACTTGGACTTGTGTTTGACCAAATTGATTTTAGTTCTTTTCACCAAGTTTCGTTCTTAAATACGTAATAAAAAAAGTTACCCTCTACATTGTCTTTATTGGATTGTTTTATATATTTTCAGGGTAAATGATTTTAATCTTAAGTTTATCATATCTCCTTGCTTATACGGTTGTAAAATAACATTGTCTCTATGATGTGTCTAACCACCGTATTTTACATCCATCAAAGCAAGGGAAACCAAGAATGACTCGCTTCAGAAAAACCATCAGAATTCTTCAACTACTATAAACAGCCACACATGTTGCATATGTGATAGATCTTAAAAGAATGGACTATTGATTGGTGACGAATGTCCTGGGTCGCTTCCTTTTTCAAAAATCTAAATGAATCTTCAAAGATTCTATCTTTAATAGTTTCTGAGATATGAGGCAGTTCTGTGACCAATACATTTGATAAGAGCGATCTCATTTCCTGCGGTCGCAACAAGCTGATCCCAACTTTCTTGAATAGCGGTTGACAGATCATCTTTGCAGGATGGAGACTTGCCATTTCATTGTCATTTTTAAGAATTTCCACCATAAATATTTTCCGACCGATTCCTGAAAAAAAGCTTTAACACTCTTTGCTCTGTGGCAAGATGTATTACCATCCTGAAAAATGACTTCCTCATCACCAAACCTATTTTCTATCGATGGAATAAGAAAAGTTGCCCAAAATTTCAATGTACACCTGTGCATTGACTTGAGTTATTGAGTGTCATCTCCCTTAGTCCTTTACCTGACATGCAACCCCATATAAATGAGAGGGGAAATTCACTTGTTTTCTTCAGGCAGTGACCTTCATACATTTCATTGGAACGGTACCAGACAAAATTTCCAGCATGATCACCTTGGCCAATGCAGATTCATGATTTGTCACTGAATATCACATTTCCCTAACGTGATTTGAAATCACAACCAAGTCATTGCTAGGCGGCTCTCTTACCAACTGAGACAAACTGACAAGTCATATCTACAAATTTATTTATTATATATACAATACAAAAGTTGAAGTAGGAGTGGAGTTTGATCCTGCAGCAGCCAGGCTTGTTTATACTTGCACCAAATTTTTAGACACAGCTGACTGGGAACAATCAACATTTTTTTACATACTCCATGTTGGATTTCCTTCTCGATAGAGTTTTATAATCACCTTTCCATTTTTTCAATTGTGAGTTCTCTTGTTGAAGTCAGGTTTCCTTTCAATTAGCCAACAACTCGTTACGGTCCGCAACACTCTTTTAACTGCAGATTAATTTGCATATATAAACTTGTGTTGATATTTATTTTAGAAATGCAAATTACAAGATTTTTTCCTCAACTTAAAATGGAAAAAAAAA
>VCCN01007157.1:5680259-5717428 GCA_006491835.1 Architeuthis dux | reverse complement strand
TTTTTATTACAAAGTATAATCATATTCATCAGATATGAATGCAATAATGAAATTAAAAGCCTGTCTTGTTCTTTATCAGAGTATTGCGCACCATTGATTCGTCAAGGTACAATGGAAACAGTGCATCCGATGTGCCAAACTGATGTCAGATTGTAAGCATGTAAAATATAATAAAATTTGACTTTTGTATTCTTTTAATTCATAACCGATTGTAATTAAACCAAAAATTTCACTGAAAACTTTTTTCAAATGTACATACATATGGCCTTCGCGTTTCTGTGTCTTATTTTCAAATCTTATGATAACGTTTTTTTAGTTTTCCAAATGTTTACTCAAATATGTACTTACACATTAAACAAAACTCATGACATTTTAATTTCATTAACTAAATTAGTTTTCTTTTGGATAGTCTAGTATACTGAAAAAGAGTAATAATATATATAATTATGAAAACTGTGCTTGAAATTAATAGGTATATCCACACTTCTCTGAAGATGCCTGGACTAATTTCAACCAAATTTTATTTATGATAATATACATGTTGGTCAAATTTTCATACAACTTCAGTTCTATTCTCTTTTAATTGTAAAACTAATATCAACTTCAAAAATTGTAGAATTGGACCTTTTCACTTTTGTCAAAAAGGGCCTTACTATTGCTTAGGCTTTTTGATCTGAAAATTTTTTTATAAATTATACCAAGAGTTTAAAAATATTGTGGATGTTAACAATTATAATCTTGATTTATGATGGTAGTATATTTTGATGAATAAGTCAATTTTGTTTATCATGTACCTTCTGAACATTCCTTTATAGAGACAATATAAAAGATTCTGACTAAGCTGGGAATAAATAGAATTTGTTTTTTTGTTTCAAAACTACCACTGTTTTAAGTAACAATATCAAACACACCTGACAAATGTGTGCATATGTATGCGTGTGTGCAGAGCCCATGCATGCACTAATTAGAAAAATATTAAAACATTGTTCTGATCAAATATTGGGGATAAATGACTCTTCACAGCATTAATGTAGGCCAGCGGTATTCAAACTGTGTTTCATGGAACCCAAGGGTTCCACGCAACCTTTCCAGATTCAAACTGTGTTTCATGGAACCCATGGGTTCCACGCAACCTTTCCAGGGGTTCTGCAAAACAAGGTGACATTTTTGCAATATACTTAATAATTATTCATTACATAAACGATTCCTTCACAGCTTTTACAGGTCTTTATTTTATTTCTTTAACATTTTTTAATTAAAAACATCTTGGTTATTTATGTGACATGGACGCTGTTCGGTCAGTAGTCGTTCATATGTCTATTTTTCATCGGTAAGCTTCGTTCTTACTTTTCCATTAGAGTGTGTATTTTCTATTTCGGTTTATATACATTCGGATAATTCCATAAACAAGGACAAAATTTGATAGTTATGTACGTATGTATATACATGTAGAAGGGGTTCTCTAGAAAATTTAATTATTGAAAAGGGTTCCGAGTAGTTAAAGTTTGAAGACCACTGATGTAGATCATTACAACAACTTTCCTGAATGCTAAAACTGTAAGAGTCAGCTTCAGAAGTGTATGCATACATTTGTCAGGTATGTTTGAAACAGTGGCAGTTTTGAAACAAAAACAAATTCTATTTATTAACCATATTTACTGACTTTACCAATAGAATAAATTACTTCTCGTACAAGATAAATTTCTTTGTTTTGCCGAATTGTCAAAAGTATTTGACTGTTATCTTTACTAATTGTATTGCCTAAATTTATAAAAAGTGAATATTTTATGGACATTGTTATAAAATTAACTATCAATAATTTATTTCATCTCAATTAACAATCTCTATTAAACTAGAAAAAGATAAATCAATCCGAGTGTCCAGCGCAGCTTTTCTCAACTGGGGTTCTGCAGAACCCAAGGATTCCGCATGAAGTTGTTAGGGATTCCTACAAAATTTATACAGGTGTGAAAAAAGCACCTGACTTTTGTTTCATTTGAGTTTTATTTGAGTTTTATTTTGTATAATGTGTAGCAGTCCATCTTGACATTTGACACTAGAATTTACCAACCGAAAAAGACAAGGGTCTTGAAATTTTGCTTTAAACTTTAGGTAATGATTCATATTTTGCATTTATCTATAGCAGGGGTTGGCAACCCTTTTGTCTGTGGGTCATGTATTAATGAGGGGGCAGTGGGCCAGACAAATGCCATTAAAAAAAGCTTGAAATATGGGAATTATCCATTTAAATATATCTAATATTTTGCCTCAAGTCAATGAATAACGCAGGCTAGAAAATCGTTTGTGCTTAACCAAGAATGCCAATTAGTAATCAAAGAACTCAATTTAGTCACGATTTATTGCAATTAAGGTATCATTTGAATTTATTAAAAAGGCAGAATCTTTAAAACATAAAAAGTAAGAAGAGCATCCCAATATTTCTTGCAGGCCGGATCAGGACCACAGGCCGTAGTTTGACGACCCCTGATCTATAGGCAGCCTGCTTGATAACTTGCTTAATTTGATAGTACCTACCCTTGGTTTAAGACTGGCTCCTCTTCTTTGTAATTATCATGCCATTCTTTTACCTAGATATCTGCTTAAGTATATAAAGTTTATGAAAAATATTAATTTCATTAAAGATAAGCTAAGCTTATCAATTTTATTTTACATGGAAACCGACTTCCATTTTATATTTTTGTTTATAATACATATACATTTTTTAACACACTGATGTGTTATTACCTGTACTTATAATTTTATGCAGGGGTCCCTTGAGATATGAAAGTTATTTCATGGGTTCCTGTAGTCTAAAAAGGTGGAGAAAGATTTCTGGACTAGCCTAACTCAGAAATTGAATTGTACCAAGCATGGCAGATATGGTCTTTGAATCAGTACACTTATACTGAAAGATTTGGTTGACGGAAGGCAGGTATGCATATTTTACGATGAGGAATTTTAATTTGATAATATAATTTAGGACCATGTTTATATACGAGGAGAAGTGCTTGCAGGCTTAAAACCTCTAATGGTAATGAAGTTGTTTTTGTTAAATGGACATATAGTTTTCTAACCCAATTCATCTTTAATCATACACTGAATATGCAAAACAACTTTTCCAGAGGTAAACCAGTAACCATAGCTTAAAACTAATCATTGGTAGTTTAAATTTAAAATAGGTTGGTTTAAATTCATGTATTTTAACATCATTCAAATGTGCACAGATATGTCCACACACATTCATACCTATATGTAGGTGTAACCAATTTGTAAATATCGAAATAAGTTTAATATGTTCATGTCACTAAAATATATAACTATTTCACAAAATGAGAATATGTCTTATGTCTTAAACATATAAATGAATTCCTTGTAAACTGTTATATTTTAATGTCAAAGGTCTTTTCATGCGAAAATTTTTATTTTGGTTTTCTTATATTAAAATTCAAGATTCAGTAAGATAGTTCTTATCTCTGAAGGACATCTAGGACAGATCAACATTCTTGTAGACAATCAGTATGTAGAGCAAACTAGCAAAGTTTTTTTCCTGTACCTCAGAACAAACATTTTTAACTCTTAACTTCAGGTTTCAATTGTTACACCTTTTTATCAACTTGACACCTGATCAGATATATATGCAAAATTGGGAAAATATCTGGATTTTAATATTGAAAGAAAAATGCAAAATTTTAATCCATATTTTGTATCGCCCTCAAATAGGAATATTCTTGAGTAGATCAAATAGTGTGAGTTTATAACTTTTAGAAAAATGAGATTCCGCAAGTTGAATCTTAAAAGATTTTCTGCATGTCAACTTCTTTATGCTTTGGCATTTATATCCATATGTAGCAGATATGTTCCTTATTACATGAGGTTTCTTGATGTTTACAAATGAAGCACATGTTAGGAAGTATTTTCATCCAAACATTTTTCTTTAAAAAAAAAAAACTGGGCTTTCCAGTAGTCACACTGCATTAAAAATAAAACTTCATAATTCCATTGATTGTCAGAACTGATTTTGTTCAAACCAATCTTAACTTACTCGGTAAGAGATGAATTGGAGCTGTAGATAAATTTAAGACAAAAAATGGTTTCAACTTCATGGGGTTATTTTCACAGCAAATTTGAAAACACAAAATAGGAACCAATTTATAAAACATCTAAGAAGTTGGTACTAAATTAATTTTCTAAACATTAAATATTTTCTTAGAATCTGCTTTCAAGAAATTCCAGATATTTAAATTCAATCTGTTGAATTTGTAACATTTTTTCAGAGTAACTATAGTACAACAGGTTTGGCATCAAAAATGTTTATATACTGATTTACTCGGACTAGTGTCCTCATCTTCATATTAAGCTATTGACAGACAGCTTATCAGCATATCCAATCAATGTCAGTACATTTAATCTATAAGTCAATTCTTCATACTTAATCAGAGAAAATACTTGCAGTTGGTATTCTAGTTTATCATATTTGTTTACTTCAATTATTTTTAAGAATCCAGCAATGCAACAAGTTCATTAGAACAACATCCGACAGAAATCATTTAAAAATAACTTGTTAGAGAATTATTAAGTTTTATCATTTCCTTTTAATTAAAACTCTTAAGTCCTAATTTATCATTCACATTTATTTAACGAGCATAACTTTTTGATTAGAAATGAGATTTGATTCCCTGATTTTCGATATATGAAACTGTCACTCATAAGGCTCATTCTCTCTATATTGTAGCAAATAAGAAAAATAAAAGGTTCTCAGTAAATTTTCTGGATTCATGACAGCATAGCTAAACTTAATTTTTAGTGAATAAAATGATATTCATGGTTTTGATGATAATTGTATCATATTAGCAAAGTTAGAGCTTATAAATCAAAGCAAAGCCTGACACTAAAACAATAACTTTTCAAAATGCTGGATCAGACACAGTTGGCACATTGGTTTTCACCTACTTTTCTGATATGTTTTCCCTTTTTGCCTAACTGTATTAATTTGTAATTGTGTTACCTTAACAGCTTGATCGATTTATGTTTTAAGGTTACATTTAATTTAATCTATGGAGTGCCATACAAATTTTGGAGAAATGAAATAAATCATTCCATCTCTATAAAGAAGCATGAGTGTGAGGTACAAATAATTTTGAAAACAAAACAAACTGAAAATCTTAGAGATTCAAATTTTCCTAATCAATACTGAACTTATAGACAAATAAAAGACTGACAGCGCTAAGCATATGATAAATAGTTGGTTTAAGCTCAACCAAGGAGCAGTAATTTAAAACTCTGGCCTAGTCTTTCACACAAATTGATTTATTTTTCTACATGTAAAATATTAAGGGATTAATCTAATACTATAAAGATGATGAATGTTTGCTTGTGTGTATAGGTCTTAGACTCCAAAACGGCTGCACCTTGGGGTCTAAAAAATTGTATATATGGGTAACTGGACCCCGGGATTAACATAGGATAGGTGGCACTGACCTCCGAGGTCCCTTTAGAGTCCAAATTGCAAAAAGGAACATCTTTTTACACAACACTGCATAAATCATGTCAGTATTTTTTCTTTTATGAATCTGACCGTAACCCAACAATAAAACATGGGCAATATTTAAACCCAATGTTTCACTTTGACGTACAAACTACTAATGCCAAAGATGAGCATATGAATTTATGCGGGCCTGCCCAAGGGTGTGTGAGGGTCTCCCCGTAAGCATCCCCCCCCCATAGAGGACTGAAAATTTTAACATTTACTCCTTATTATATGTATATTTTTGTTTTTTGACTCACGCCAATAGATTTTGAAGTGGGGCGGTTCAATTTACCGAGTTTATGCTAAACTGGTCCATTAGTTTGTGTCCAGCAGCATTCATGTTTGGTTTTTTGAAAAAACTTTTCAAGATTTTTTTTTAGTGATCATCACCCTGCAAAAGGCAAGAAAAGTAACTTATTCATTGATCACCCCCTTTTCCTATATTTTTAATTGATCACCCCTAACACGACATACTGCCAAAAGATGTTGGTAACGTATCAGTTTCTATCGGGTGACTAACTAGACCTGTTTGACGTTTTTTTTTCCTAGGCAACGTCTGGTCACCCCAGCTAGTAGCTATATAAATTCACTATCTACATAAACAGATTTTTAGCTGTTCAATCACTACGGCAAGACAAGATGCAATATAACTAAATTGATTGGTAATGACTTCTTATCCAGTCCAGCTTAACCCGTGACCTAGTAGAGTGCCAGAGTGCCACGCTGAGTACTTTATGACATTTCTCCGGGCAATGGGAGTTACTTGGTAATGCCCATCTCCTCTCCAAGTAACATGCGACAGATTGTACTGGGCTACATGGTAATAGCAGCAAGGAGTAATCCCTGACCTGACCTATTGGAAGAAATGGAACCAGCCTGACTCAGGGGCACCACTCATGGTTTAGAATCAGAGTTGTCAGTCTCTTGGACTGGTTGCCATAGCTGGGGAGACTAAGGCTAGAAAGCCCAGCTGCCCTGCTATTTACCCATAGCTGGGGGGAGAATTGGATTTGTGCCTTTTCCAAGGGCACTCATACACAGTGAACACTAACTGTCACCAATTCCATTTTCCGTGCAGTTAACTGTTAGGCCACCTTCTTAGAATGTAATTAAGGAAATGCAGATAGAATTTCATCAAAACAAAATCGTTTCACTTGGATACATCCCGACTTCCACATATGAGCAGGCAACACTTGCTACCTTAGTGATGTTTGTTTACATATTCTATGTGCAAATGGATGTATATCAAAACAAATACTACTAACTTCTATATCTCTCAGTTGAGATTTGATCATACAAAAAGTAATACAGAAAGGAAGATTTAAAGATGCTTTTGTATTATATAATAGGAATATTATTTCACAGCATGTTGAGGGTGTCAATAAAATGTACAAGTGTAAGATCACAGCCTCAACAATTCATAGAGGTAACTTGGGGAAATCCTCCTAAACAATCTGTCATTCTGCACAAGTACAACATTTCAACCAATATCCTATTTCAACAATGAATCTAGTTTTGGGTGTAAGGAATTGAAAGTTACTTTCCTAAATAGTAATAATATAGGATAGGAATAGGCTAACAATGAGATTGATTGCAATCTTTGTTTTTTATTTTTATAATCTACACTGCAATAGAAGGATACACATTGTGAGATTAAATTGCAAGTTTCTATTCAATTAAGTTTCCATGAAGTAATCTCTATTCCTCCGAATCAAAAATCTTAAAAATGAATAATTTTCTAATGATGCTCGAAATTGCTCCGAATTATAAACAATTGAGTGAAAGTAGCCAATAAATTAATAAGGCTGAGTAATTTAAGTGATGATAACAGATTGAAATTTCATAATTGGGTATCACAATTTATATTTACTTGGGATGACATTCATTATTTCTAGTTATTAAATTACATTTTCATCAGTCCTTATTTCAGTAGCTGATAAAGCATGCAATATATTCATTGACATAATTTAAGGACATTTGTAATGTAAGCCAATAAGCTAGCAAGGAAGAATTCATAGTTAGTAATAAAATGTATTTTTAATGTCATCAGAAAGATATTAATTGTAAACTGATTAAACATTAAGGGATTAAAAATTAGTTCCTTGATTTGTTTTTCTTTTATTACAGGATTTTGTAAACTGTAAACAAATTTTCAGACTTTCATCTGTTATATTTCAAATTTATAAAATGGGAATTTTTCTTAAATGAAATCTTTGACAGCACAATTAAAAATTTCACAAAAACAAACTTGTAGCAACAGAACAGGAATCAGATCTGTTATTTTACAAGAAACAAAGAATTTAGTAATTGATTAGAAAGGTAAACAGATTAGTATGTTTAAGAAATTAACTTTTAAGTTACTGCAATTAAAGTAACATTTACTTTTCCAAATACATCACCTTGTGATGCATCTGGACACATCATCAGAGATATTTCCTGGGGGTCCTTGACCATTTTGAGTCTTTTAACAATCAGACACCCTCAACCAGGTGACCCAGTTGGAGTTGTTCAAGCCCCAGCTTGTATCTAGGTAGCGCTACATCACAGCCACCTTGAAGCAACTCCTGCTGCCATGGTGGCCCTTCGCCTACTGGCTCCTGTGATCCCTCGTATGTTGCATGCCCTGCAGAAGGACCGGCCCACAAACCCTCTGCATCCCACTTCAAGGGGCTTGCAACTCGGTTGCCACCCGTTGCTTCAGCATTCTTCCACCAGCTCAGCATACTTTGCTCTCTTCTCATTGATCTTCTCAATGTGGTTCTCCCACAGAATGGAGAGTTCCAAGAGAATGATCTACTTGGAGGCTTCTGAGATCAGCACCATGTATGGCCCTCAGTGTTGTTGTGGCAACAGTTTCTGGGAACTTCAGTTGCTTTCCCTAGTCAACTTTCAGCTCACAGTCTTGTGCCATTGCTTGCAGGCCTAAAGAGTTGGTCCTGGCAGTTGATATTTGAACTAAATGATTATCAATCAATGAAATAACTTCACAGCATGCTGAGTAAGTCAATATTAAAATGTACATGTGTAAGATTTTTTAAACAAACCCACAAACTTGAAGTGGAATTCAAATTCATATCACCAATCCAAATAGTTTTAGATGGTGCCCAACCTTTCAGCTACTTAAATATGTTAACTTTAAACTAATTCTTGTGTTTGTACTCTGACTGAGATCAGCTGATTTTGACTTGATACACAAAACAGAAGGTCAATGAAAGATTTAAGTGGTTTATGGTCCTGCTTGCTTTGAACCCAAGATGGTTATTGTGTTAAACTTGCAAGACATTGCTAGTTTGTTTTTCATAATAATCCCACTTTTGGAGTATCCTAACAAAAAATTACCTAATTGCTAGGAGTTTGGTGGAAGAAAAAATAATGTGTGATGAAAATTTGGTAAACAAGTATCGAAGTTTCATAATTTTCAAGATGGTTGACATTTAAAAAAAGTTTGATAAGCAAAAATCTGATTTCTATTTAGGATCGATCTTATGAAGATAAGAAACAGTGATTAAACAACTTTTAAATCTAGTTTAAAGACCAGTGCACTGTCAAAAGATCACTATATCAAATTATTTCAATACACTAATTATTACACATTATTACACTTTATAATAAGTTATAAAAAAAGCTATCATGATAGATTTTATCCGATATAGTGAAAGGTTAGTAGGGACATTAAATAGTATTCAATACACATTCCTTAAATCCAAGAATGTCTATTATAACCCAATATAAATAGAATATACTAACTAGGTCAAATATACAATTCTGACCTGAATGCATCAACATATGAACTAATGACATTTCAGAGTAGGTATACATTCCCAAAAGTGATGTTTAAGATTAAAACTCACATTTAGGTATGCACATCTACTCATATGGTCTTTGGCTCAAATAATTGATCTAGGCTACTTTTATTACAAACAATTAGGATCTAATAATAACAACTTTAGTTAACTTGCTTAGGTTCAGAATCAAAACTTTTTTTTTTATTGTCATCATGCAAAGGATAAAAAACAATGACAAAATCATTTGAAATAAAACAGAATATGAAAATAATTACGAGTTGTATGTTCGAAGGTATAATTTATGACAATAGTTATGCATTTTTAACTAGTATAAGTTTCAATAACTGTAAAAATGTGATACAGCCTAATTTTATAATGAGTCCATTAAAAATTTTCTTTTTTTTAATTAATTGGAGATCTCCGTCCAATTGCAACTGAGTGACTTAGAGATGGGAATTTGACGTTAGTCTTTACATGCAAGTTTAGTCAACGGTATTAAAAGCGTCAACCAATATTATCTTTAGAAACCTGCTCACACTGGAATGTTTTTTTTCCTTTTATTTAAAAAAAAAAAAAAAAAAAAATTTTTTTTTTCACAAATTAAAACAACTCCTTAGCAAAAAGGAGTCTGATTTGAAAAAAGGTACTTTTGAGGAGTTGTAAATTTCTGTTTGTTTACCCTGGAATTCATGTGAATTTCTTCTATGCACAACAAACCCTACAAAGTCATAAGACGATAATAGCATAGATCACATTACTGGGACTTTCGAAATCTTAACTAGGCTAAATCTACAGAATCCGTGTTCCTTAGGCTAAGGAATTCGCAGAAAGTTAAAAATAAACCAAGGAATGCCAGGTAAAACTGTTTACATCAACAAAATATAACCATAGCAAAAGAAAAAAATTAGAAAAAAAAACAACAATAATAGCACTATAGCAGAGTTAATCTAAATCGATGTTTTTGTACAAAAAAAAAAAAGAAATTAAAAAGAATCGCAATAATGGCCTATTTTTTTAATTAATAATTCTGAGATATCAAAACAGTTTTTAAAACATAAATTATCTACAATGTTTTCCAGTTTTCGTTAAGTTTTAAATCACTTACGGTCATTATCAGTGATGAAATATAACTAATCAAAATTTGAGCGATTTAACACGTATTTTAACACTTTACAATAACTAAATTCTTACCTTCTTAAACAAGCATAAAAAGGTAAACGAATTATTCGATTTTTAACGGAATTCTGATAGGAACAACTACTTAGAAGGTAGTTAGAAAACCTAATTAATATGCGCAGTAGATTTTTTATTCATCTAAAATAAATGAAATAAAAAGAGGCCAACTTGGAAAAAGATGTCCAGCCGTCGGCCATGTTGTTTGTTTACATGGACACTAGGAAGAAGATGAAAGATGGTGACGACAAGAAATGCAGTTATGCAAAGAAATTATATTCATCGTTTTTTAAACTCTTAAATGTAATTCTAAGCCGTATATACAGAGGAATTAAACCAGGAAGTTTAATATAGAACAAGGAGGTAGGTAGCAGTCAAGTGATACAGTCAATGGTGAAGTAGAAGGAGTCCACTTCATAGTAGTACTGACACACACACACTACGGTTTGGTGGTAGGTAGTAGTACTAGTAGTAAGTAAAAAGACCACATCATACATATACTACTACCATTATTATTACAGACACACAGCTTATACTGGTAGATAGGTAGGCTAAGCTGGGAAACGGCCAAATTTATATCACCACCACCACTAGTTATATTCTTGACACAGAAAAGCTCGTAATAATAGTAGTCATGGTGGTGGTAGTAGTAGTAGTAGTAGTAGTAGTCGCCGCCGTAGTCACGATGCCACATCTAGCCTCCAGCTTTCACCACAAAATATTTACAAACAATTCGTATTATACGAAATCGCAAGTAAAACTTCTGATGATCTCGGTTAAACTGTTTATAATATGTCCTAATTTAATTGATAACAAATGTATTTCAGTTCCTATTGAACAGTTAAGAGGCACGAGAGTTAAGGAGAACGGAGAGGTATATATCGCTTCCACATATCATCCTGAGAAGTAATAAACACACACTCACACACACCCCAAAATGAAATGGCTGCTGCTCTTTCTACATAACCGCCGAATGACTTGACTAGCTCCAGCTAAATAAGACGGTAGACTTTTGTACGTAAGAGATCACTTATTGTTGGGGGTGCAGAAAGAAGAGGAACACAGAAATATTGGTCATATTCTCAAAACAAATACTCAGCAACAACTAAAGAAGAAGATAAACGAAAGTAGAAAGAAAAAATGCTCTATTGTCAAATAAAAAAAATAGAAAATTGAAAACTCAGTAAACATGATAATAATGTAAGGTCTACATGTCAGTGTGATATCAGACCTGTTAATGATAGCCATCATACACAGACAGTGGGGGTGACGGTCACAAGGCTGGGGTTCCTCCCACTCCCTACCGAAATAAATACGCATTACACGACCAGGTGTAGCATCTGGGCTAAATAGTTTAATATCTTTTAAAACAATCGATCAACAAGCGTATAATTATATTTCACATTGACTATCGGAGAAAACAAAAACAAAACACTCTTCCTGTTTATGGTAATTGAATACATTAGCTAATAATCAAATTACTGGCAAAATAAACAAAGCTAGTTACTTTAAGTGGAATGAACATAAACTCTATGGAAGACACTTGACACACAAACCCATTATAAGCAAATAGCTTTTTAAAAATCAAATATAAAAACAGAACTTTTAAAACTGCTTGCCTGCTTTAAAGATGATAATAAAGGCATTTGAGAGGAGGAAGTAAAGAATATTTGGAACGTGGCTAAGTTACTATATAAATACAAAAACAATTTTCTTAGACATGTGTCTACTTTGGAACAGTTTAGTAATAAGAAAAACATTTTTTACCAACTGTTTCTGTTCTTTGGTAATCTCAGGTAAGTTACAGCTGTTGCTGACGTTTTTCAAAGATTGATGAGGTTGCTTGATAGTGATTTTCAAAGGTGGTCGTTGGTCTGTAACATTGGCAGTAACATCCAAGGGTGTCCGAGTGCTTGGAGTCGTACCAGTAGTAGAAGTACCAGTAGTAGTATTAGTAGTAAAACTTGAGGTGCTGGGAGGGCTACAAGTACCAGTGTCTAGTGGGGCAGATGATGATGGTGGAGGACACAACACGGCACGTTTTCGTACACTTTTTCTCCTGGCAGAGATTTTTAATTTCAGTTGTCCTCGATCGAAGTTGGTCTCCCGAATTAAAAACTCCTTAGTTTCGTGTTGACAATCTTCATAGTCGTCATTCTCAGAGTTAGAGTCGGCTCCAGCACCGCAGGAGCTGCTGTCAGACGATGATGATGATGAGCAGCGAGGAGACGATGACGATGATGAAGATGAGGATGAAGATGAAGATGAAGAATCGGTGTCGTCGCTGCTGGTTTCGGCTTCTGGCTGATATCGGCGGGACACTTTTTTCTCGTCGTAGGCTGCCTTAGTGCTATCGGCCTCACTCATTGCTCGGTAGCCGCACCACCACCGTCAGGCCAGTCGTGGTCACTGGTAGCCAGACCACCTCCAGGTGACCTGAACTGGCCCTTGAAACACTAGCACCAAAGAGGATGGCCAGAGAATCTGACCAGGTCCTCAGTAGAAAATTATAACCCTGGAAGAAGGCCAGACTACCTCCAGGAGACCTAAGTTGGCCCTCGACACACTACCACCCAGGAGGAAGGCCAAACAACTCCCAGGCAACCTGACCAAGCCCGCAGCTACAACACGATCACTCAGAATGAAGGCAAGACTACCTCCAAGAGTACTGACCTGAGGCTCGCAACACGATTTAATTAGTACCCAAAAGGAAGGTGAAAGTACCTTTTAGGGAACTAGGTAATATGTTCACACAGTGACCTGACACGAACTTCAAAACAAAAATACAGAAAAGAGGTCCGATCACTTCCAAGAGACCTCACTATATTCCCTCTTGACGATGTAATAATCCAGAAGGAAGACCAGACCACCCCAGGTGACCTGACCCAGCCCTTAACACCCTCTCACGGGTAGGGCAAAAAAAAAAAAAACAACAGATATATATCCAAGCAGAATCGTTGCCCGGAGTTTTTATCATAAAAACAAAATCTCTAATATCTTTTTTTCTTCTTCTCTAGATCAGAAGATATCCAATGAAAAAAAATTATCCTTGGTACGCCAACACGCACATAGGTGTATTTATATTTACAAAAATCCCTGCAGAGACGTGCATAGAAATCGTGGAGGCCAACCAACCACAAATTCAACCAGGTAGATTTCAGTAAAAAAATTAAGCATTAATTCGAATTAATTATAAATCCATAAGCATCCATATCTGTTATTTACAACAATCATTTATATTCACGTTTAAGGAAGAAAGCAGTTGGTTTTAGAGTGGCCAGCCATCAGGGTGGATTAGGTATGGCTGAGTTAAGTAGGTATTCCTTGAGTTTGAGTAAGATGATTGTATTTATATCCAAGTTGGAGAATAATCGTCTGGTATCAGAGGAATCAGAATACAAAAAGTAGTTGAAGATCGTACAAATCAGGGTTGCTTGAAATTAGTATATATTCCTTAAGTTAGGCGATCGCGCGCGTGTCTGTGTGTGTGTGTGTCCAGAAGAGAAGTAGAAAGTGGAATTGTTCGTCTGGTTCCAGCAGAAGAATTTTGATAGATTAATACGGCACAAGATTAGAGGGTATTAGTTCATGATGTAACTTGGTACAATAAATTCGTTGAATTCCGAAGATTGAGTTAGTGTGTCCAGAATAACTGTGTGCAGATAAATCCGTTTTCTTGGTTCCAAATATAGAATCAATCAAGGAGTAGAGTAGAGGGTAAAAGGGAGCTCTCTCTCTCTGTCTATCTCTCTCTACAACACAGACGTCATAAAAGCAGACAACAACACAGAGAAGAGAGAAGAAAAAAAAAACAGTCGTCCGCGTTCTTTTGGCTTTAACAATAAATAAATCGACGATCCTTGTCGTTGTTTGTAAAAGGTAGAAATGAATAAAAAAGCGTGGAGAAAGTGCGGTCGTTCAAGTCTAAAGTCTGCCGGACAGACAGACAGACACTTGAAGCTAGCGAACAACCTACTCTCTCTCTCTACTAGGAAGCGTGGTCACAGAGATGACCGCCCGCCAAAACTTGATTTTCCAACAGTCATGAACGAGCTAGGATACATCCAATACATATCATCCAGCTCATACATCATCAGAGCGAATGCCTACCTTACTAGAGTTCAATTTGATGGTGTTAATTCTGTAAAATATCGAAGAAATAGTCGAGCTAAACAATCCGTAGACACCATTCTAGTATTCAGTAACAATATGGCGGCTGGGAGTGACGTCCGACAGTTACCTTAAATCCGATTTCCGAACAATTATCATTTTAGTGAGGCAGACACATCCGGCTTACAGACCCAATTTAGGGTTAGATATTGAGTAGAAAAATAAAATTAACTATAAAATTCTAGTTTTATCTTTAATGTTGCCGGGGAATTCTTGTAAATTTCAATAGGGATTGACTTGTCGGATGGGAAAATTCCACTCCTTTCGGAGTCGTTCATGTTGTTGTGGTGGATTCATATGCAAATATCCTCTCGCGAGATTATTTCACACCTACTAAAATTACTCCGTATGCTGTGATTTTTTCGAGTGCAGTATTCGAATCCGATCCAGAAATTTAAGTTAGATGAAAAAAGCGAGGAAAAAATAAACAGTTTAAACTGGTTTATGGTAAGATACGTTTTACTCCCAGAATGCCTCAGTGTATTTTTTTTTGTGTGTGTTTTTAAAAAATATGGCTACCGAGTCGTAATTCGATGACACATGTCAACAGTGAATAGTTTGTAGTCAGCAAGTTATCTGCCCTGTATCTGTCTGTCTGCCTCCCTCTCTGGATCTAGAGGCAAGCCCCCCAAAAATCTTCATATTTAGTAAGTAAGGTTATTCTATGATTATTAATTATACTACATTTTGTTAAAGAATCCTTGAGATATCTGACTTTGAATGAATGCCGAATCACATTTAAAACTGTTTAGTTGCTTTATAAAAAGTTACAGGGCATCTTATTTAATTCATTTTCATCTGTTTTATTTATTTATTACATGTGTGGGACTAAATATTTGTATAACTCTATAAAGTTTATATAATATCACTTAAACAGTCAAAACGAAAGTCTTTTTCTTTCATCTCCAGCCAGTAAGGTTCCTTAAGTGAGTATTATACACGCAACCGGTGTCTCTTAAAAAGAAAAATAAGAATAGTATTGTTTACAAAATATAACTATAGCAGAATTATTATCATCTTAATTTTTTAAACCCAAATATAATGCCCAACGCAACTGCAAATTCAAATTTGGACAATTACTAGCTACTCAGTTATTGAAATTTCATCTATCATCATACCGGTGCAGATTACACGTGTTTTTCCCCTGTCTTTCTCTTCCTAACATTTACTTTTTTGCTAACTTTTTCAAATGAAAAAAAAACTAAACTGTATATTATCAGTTTTCATTTTAGTTGACTTACTTCCCATTATCTGGTTATTTTAATGGAATTGGGAAAGGTTATTGCTTATTCGATGAAATACTTAAAAATCGTAAAACAAATAACACCCTGACAAATTTTCTTGTGATTTATTTTACTTTTTGGGTATACAGAAATGATTTTTTAAAAATATATATATATTTGAGCTTTATGCATATCCACAATAAAGACAAAATAATAAGCAACGTTTAAAAATTTGGTGTGGAAGAAAAACATTTATTACGAAACTTGAAAACTATCGACGAGGTTGAATTATTGTGTAACTGTGACCTCTCTAAAACTTCCATCCATTTTTTTTACATAAAATCTGATTCTTTTTACTTAAAAATAACAGATTTTAATCTCTTTCTAAAAAAAAATTTAAAATCTGAAATTTTGAAAGGATTTAAAAAGGTAAATAAATGTAATGTTGATTTTAGTTTGTTCTTAGGGCAACAAAGTCAAGGTCAAGTTTGTTTTCATTCGACATTGTTAAATTTTTACCTATTGGCTCATTCTAAGGTTTATATTTCTACTTTAATATAGATAGACATATACATACATCTATGTATGTCTTTAATATGTTGTGTAATATGAGAATCTTTTATTCATTGTTTCTCAAAAAGAAAGCATCCAATGTAAACATTATCATGTGTTGCATTGCAAGGTTGGCTCAAGGGAGGGTACTGGCTATTTTACCTAAGTTTAAATCAATTCGATAGGGAAAAATACAAGTATTGTGATATTGGTACAATCAGCAATTTTTTTTTCATTACTAAAAACTAATCCCAGGTTAATTATGCATCTTTAAATTCAGTTGATGAATATGTTCTGCATAAGGAAATTAACTTCTAAAGACACTTATCTTAGAAAGATGAGTTGAAATCATTTTAAATTCTAAAACTATTTGTTTCCACTAGTTTGCAACTTAGTCACTTTCTATAAATTCAGGTAAAAAGTTATTTAATGTATACTCGCATTTTTTAAACGTTAGTATCTACTCAGACTTGATATACTTCCTAAATGGTATAACTGTTGCTTGTGATAACAATTTGTAAATTCATCATATTAGTAAATCTAAATGAAGAGAGCTGTGTTTATATTGATTTTATATTTAATACTTTCTTCAAACTAAATTATGTCATATAACACAAAGAATGTAAAGTTCATGGATACTGTTTTTTTTAATTTTTTAAATGCAGTACATTCTAACAGTGGATTGATTATGATTTATAAAAGTTAATTTTTGTCTATGCATTCAATATGATTATATCCACAGAGATGGAACATTCTTATGCACAGAATAATCAAGCAATTGAGTTCATTTATATTCAATAGCTGATTGTAAATTGTGTGTATTTAGACACAGCTATATTATACTTCACTAGTTTTATACAGAGAAACCTTGATTATCTAAATGAGAAGGGCGAAGAGTATTTCAATCAGATAACTGATCTGATCATAAAAAAAGAAACCATACTGATCACAATTACAGGACCGTGGTAATCTGTTTGGATAACCAAGATTTCTCTGTATTTCTAAGTTCCATATTCTTTGGTTAATATTTTCTTTATTTGTTATAAATTGTTCCAATATTGCTCATACTACTTATGACCAAATATTTGGTCACAAGTGTACAAAAAAACAAATCTAGACCATCTTTTGATGTTTATTTTTGTTTATATATATATTTTTTATCTATGGAACAATAGCATCTTAATGTTAAAACTGAAAAAAACATTTAACATTTTTAAAATTCTTTTCACATTGGCAAGTGCAGTAATAAGTACACATTTCAATTATATTTTGAAAATTTGTGATTTTATTTGGTTTGTTTTATTATAGATCTAGTTTGTATTCTGAATTTATTTTTCATTTTAAGCATAAAATGTATTGTGTATTTATACACAACTTTGAGGATTCACAAAGAAAATCTAATTTTGATTTATTCAAAATTACTATATATTAATTTAATTTGAAATATTCCTTGTTTCATAAATATTTATGACTAATTAAAATTCTTTTTTATATTTAGATGAAGTTGTTTAGAATTTTGGTTTTATTACATGCGCTTATAATCTTTGTGATTATATTTTTTCAAAATAACAATAAAATATCAGCAATTAGTTTACTTGAAATTCTTTTGTGACTAACATAGCTGAATGTTTTCTATTGCTTTTAAAGTCTGACATGAAGTTAATTTGTGGTAGATTTGTCTTTTCTTGACTGTACACTGAACATGCATAAACATTATTTTCTAATTATCAAAAGACAACTTGTTACTCAGTTTAAAGTTTTTATATCATTAAATCCTCTCAGTTGCTGAAAATATAAATATTTTACTGATAACTGTTCTATGAAATAATGATACATACTTTCTCATAAGTACCTATCAACTAGTGGAAGGGCAGATAATTAAGTGGGATGTGTGTGCTTTCCTAAATGCTTGCAAATATTGTTGCACCTGAAGCCAGCAAAATATCAAGCATATATTTTCTTTAAAAGAACGCTTAGATTTATCAAAATTTCTATACCTATCATGAAATTTTCTCATTCTCTGTAGATAATTATATTAGAATCATGCTTTTATTTTTCATTGTACATTCTTTTGAACAAATTTCTTAAGTTTAGATGTATGAATTTTATAAGGTTATTGCTAAATTCTGTAATGATTCTTTCTTTACAGGACATTCATATTGTTGTTTGGGGTTAAAGTTCTAATTTCTTCCTGAAAGTATATGAATTAACATTTACTAGATGCTTGTATTATCTAATATGGGTATAGTCAATCTTTTGTTGATGTTTTATATATTCTTTCATGATACAGGTTGAGCCCCTCTGATCTGGAAGTCTTTGATCCCTACTTATGCCTGAACATAAAAAAAATGAGAATCTTCAAAGTTGAATTTTAAAATGGCAAAATAATGCATTATTGATTCTTGGCCAATTGGCAAAGGCTTTTTTTTAAAAAAAATGCTTATTGCAAAATATTAAATTTTGTGTATATCATTCTAGAATGAAGGTAACTGCAAAAATAGATAATCAAAGTTTGATTAAGAAACAGAAGTGGTGGCTGATATTTCAATGTTTATTCACATCATCCTCAGAACAAACTGTAAAGGACCTCTCTACTGAGAATTTGATTTGTCAGTGGGTTAGCTAGTGAACAAATCAAAGCTGTGAAGCAATAACAAGAATAAACAAGAAAATTACAATAAAACAATTGACATAGTAGTCTTTATGCATATAGTTGAACAATAAGAATGTTTTTAAAAACTCAGTTCAATTGATCGTTTTAAGTCCATTTTGTTTTTCTTTGAAAAATAATGTTCTGTTGGTATCCATTGCTTCCCCCCATGCAATGTATTTATTTGGGCACATTTGGACAGTGCATAGATAATCTGCAAAGTTTACTCAGTCTGTCCTAGCATTGGGGAGAAGAAATGGTGGGAAATATTCACAAATTTATACTTGTTCAAACATGAATTTTAATTAGAAATTGCAGTGGTCCTCTTTTTTCTTTTCTTGATCATACAATAAAAGATTTTGAAATATATTTGCTTTCACAATTTGAGTACATAAAAAGAATTTTGATCATGTTATAATTTCACGAGGTAATTTTATTTTTAGTTTTCAAATATTCTTTTTTCTGTTGGTTATTGCAAATAAAGTGCACCAATTAAATATGCAATTATTTCAGTATCGTTTTATAGCACAGTAGTTAATATACTGATTTTTGGTTAATTTTTCAGTTGATTCTGCCAAAAAAGAATTTGGTTGCACTGGGCCACTGGTTTACAACAAAATTGACCACTCCCATTAAAAAGTAGAAAAAAATACTTTTCCAGTTAAATTCTTATAGGCAAGTTTACTTCAATAAAACACTTAATTTTAAGAAAAATGTGATCTTATTCCTTTTTGAGCACTGTACCATCAGGTTTTTTGTCTTACCCAATTTGAATTGAACCCTTTTATTTTGTCTAATATATTGTTCACATCCTTTGCATTTTTTTTTTGCACATCCATCCATCTCCTTCAGGTTATCAGACATTATAATTGTCACCTTTGTTACTCTGTTGTCTCTCCTAAACAGATATAATCTTACAGTACCTGACACAAGGAATGAGTTCATGATTTCCAGGAAAAAAAGATTAGGTTTTTTGTTTTTGTCCTCAAATCTATATCTGCTAGCAGACATTGATGTTATGCATATAGGATAGATATTTCTTTGGAGAGTGTTCTTTATGCAGAGAATCTCCTATTATAAGTATTTGTCACCACTGTGTTGTAATCGATGGATGATCTATTTCTTTATCCTGTATAGGTAGTGGGAATCAAAGTTCAGGTACTATTCAGTAAACATTGACTTAGATGTCTTGAATCTATGCTCTGTATGAGTTAACAGCAAACTGGCCTTCTTGGATGTGCTGATAACTTCCTTCTCCGTAGTGAACTTTATTGTCTTATAGAATTCACACAGTTCAGCAGTACATGTATATATTCCTGGTGTGTGATCAATGTACTTGCATGTGCATATATTCCTGGTGTGGCCAGCATATGAAAGTGATCAATGTACTTCAGCCTGATACTTGGTCTCAATCGTGGTGTTCTTCAAAGTGTGAGTTTACCATTTCCAGTGACAATTCTGTTATGTTGTCTTTTAGGACTTTCTTCCAGGGATGGGTCAGAATCCAGTTTATCTGGAGTCTACTCTGTTCAAATTTTGAACAGGATCACGTCAAAGCTCATCATTTGTCTGGAATGTATGGAAATGTCTCTACAAAGTGGGTAGAATTGTTCACATAGGATGGAGACTTGCCTGACATTAGGCTGAACATCTACCAGGGAACCACTAAATGGTTGGCACACTGAATCTCAGAAACTGATCATAGACTTTTGTGGATTTTTTTGAGACTATACATATCTGTTAGCTTCCTGTGATGTTAGACAAGCTGCCTGTAGTCAATAGTATTAGGTTAGTGCAAAACCTTTCAGCATTTTATTTAAATTTATATAGTCTTATTTTCATATAACTTCAAACTTGGGTTTCTATGATCTTATACCACCTTTTGGGTAAATTGTGCATTCCATCATAAAAGATCAATTATGGTTTTAATTCGATGATTTCTTCGAGATAATAAACTTGTTGAAACTGCTGACTAGACAAGGAGTGTTTTCATGAGGATGAGACGTCTGGAGAATATATCTAATGTGGAAGTTCCTATCTTGACTCCATGATCATTTGCAATAGAAGAATGGATGTTGTCATGCAAGACAAATCACTGGTTGACTTCCTTGCCCAGAAAAAGGTCTTTTCTATTCCAATAAATCATTCAAATGAGCCAATTTCTCAACCATAGCATAGCACAGTAACAGTTTGTCAAGGTTCCAACAATTCGTAATAAAGAATTCCCTTTGATTCCCACCAAATAGAGAGGACCCCCTCTCCTAGTAGATTCCATTTAGGTTGAGATGTTAAAGGCTATCCTGGATCTCGGCATGATTTTCTGCATTTTGGATTCTTCTATTGAATCAATTTTTAATCGCCAGTGACTATCTTGTCTTCAAGCAAGAAGAGAACAAAAAGTATTTAAACACTGACTAATGTTCCTTTCCATAGGTTCATGTGGAACCAATTTTCATGGCTTCAGTCTTTCCTAAGGCTTGTAAATAACTTACTACAGTTGACTAATTGCTCAAGCAATAAACAGCTGAGTAAATTTGAAAAAACACTTCTCAGGTTTCCTCTCACAATGTGCAAAAGATGGTGTTGGGAACTTTTGCATCAACCTAATACTTGAAGTTCTGTGATGGCTTCCTTTTCAGTTTTTAGGGCTGCGTACTTCAGTTTATGATATTTACTGTCTTCAGTTAGACTTGCCAGAATGCTCTGACTTATCCCTTACAACCATTGCATTACCTTTGTCCATGGGTAGTAATACTATATCAGTATCACTCTGGAGACTTGATAACCATTCTTTCCTGTTTTGTGATGTTCAGTTTGGAGGTCTGGCTTTCTCTAGTGTTTGTCTCACTTAACATTTTAACCCCTCTGTGGCTTTGGCATTTTCTTCAAAAATATGTTGTAATAAAAACACCAAAGATGTGGATGCAAGTCAAAAAGAAACATTGTATAATTATGAGGATAGTTTGGAGTCTTACGTAATCAAAATGGAACTATTTGCTTATTTATTTGGAGTCTGAAAATAAAATAAAAAAACAGCATTTTCGGGTCTCTGGGAGGGCAGCGTTTTTTAGTGGATGTAATTAAAATTTGTTTCTTCATCTTTTATTTATTTGGAGTCTTGGTTGGATGTCCTGCTCACCCAGGTTGAACAGCTTCTGTAGCCATGCTAATGCTAGATGTATTGCTCTACTTTGGACTACATCAGCGTTGACGAGAGGGGGGTTTTGTTGACTTAGCATATGTACCCTGGTGAGGTCACTTCAGCACCGCTGCTCACAGCATCAGAAACAACACAGGCAGCAGTTATGAGTTATAAGAAGAAAACTAGCAAGCAGGAATATCAGGACCTTGTACTCCGGCCTTTGCAATGATCCACAACAGGCTGATGATGCCACTGCAGGAGACCAGACTCCCATCAAATGGTAGCCTCAGAACGGGACTGCACATTTTTGGATGCAAGGAAAGGTACCAAAGGATTAACGACTGCATCGTGTTGGATTTGCTGTAAGAAACTCTTATTTTCAGTTAAGCCACTATCTAAAGGCACAGCCCAAATCCTCTCTCCGCCTCTCAACCTCTTCAGGCCTAGTGAACATCTTAAGCATTTACTCTCTCACGGGATAAGTTTTACAAGGAGCTTGATACTACTGCTCAGGGATTTCAAGGCCCGAGTGAGAGCCAACTATAACTCCTGGCTCTGTAGCATCAGCCACTTAGGCGTCGACAAGCTGAATGAGAATGGGCAGACACCTTTGCATAACATGTACTTCTCCACCAAGCCCAACCACAAAGTATCCTTGCTGCCCTCCCCCAAATCCCATCATTGGCACCAGCTGGATCTCATCATCATCAGAAGTCCCTCGCTGAATTGCAGACTGACACTGACCACTCTCTGGTTGGCAGTAACATGTGCTTTCAGCTCAAATAAATCCCTCACTCAAAGCAGAAAGGATGCCCATGCATCAACACGGCAGGATTTCAATGCCTGACTTGTGTGAGCATTTTGCTGACACTATTGAAGAAACCCTCAATGATTGCCAAGCAAGCAATGTCGAAGGGAAATGAAACCACATCCTTGATGTCATCTATAAGTCTGCCATGAACACATTCTTGAAGCAGGAATCTCTGAACTTGAACTGGCGATTGCAGCCAAGTGAGCAGCACTGCTCAACCACAAGAGGAAGCCTTCAGAGAAGATACTAGCCACACTCAGGAAGGCCAAAAATTGCGTCCAATAAATTGCTTGGCAATGACTACTTTGTCAGAGCTCTCCACTGACCGTGGCAACATCCACATTATATATAATGTAGAATGTGTATACCCTGAGATACAGTGTGGATTAAGAGCAGGAAAAGTGCCACAAGCAAAGCTGCCTACTGTACATTGCTTTCATTGACCTGACCAAGGCATTTGACGGTCAGCAAGAGATGCCTCTTCACTCTGCTGCAGAGGATTGGTTGTCCCTCTCAAGCTCCTGACGATGATTATCTTTTCATGAAGACAGGCAAGGTGTCGTCCTGCACAATGGCTCTTCCTTGGAACCATTCTCAATTAGGAGCATAGTGAAACAAGAGTGTACTTGCCCTGACACTTTTCAGCATCTTCTCTTTGCTACTGTCTAATACCTCCACACCAGAAGCGATGGGAACTTCTTCAATCTCCCACGTCTCCGTTTGAAGACTAAGGCCTGGAAAGTACAGATTAGGGAGATGCTATTTACAGATTCCACCGAGGAAGCTCTAGGATGACTTATCAACTGCTTTGCACATGCATGCAGAGAGTTCAGTCTCACTATGAGTCTCAAGAAGATCAACATCATGAGTCAAGGGGTCAGCATCTCCATCAGGTACTATACGTTTGAGGTGAAAAACTTCACCTACCTTGGTTCCGCCATCTTCAGCAGCATCTCCCTGGACACTAAGCTGAACTCACAAATTGGCAAGACAGCAGCAGAAATGACCTACCTAGTAAAGAGGGTCTGGGACAACTCCATACTGAACATCAACACTAAAATAAGGGTGAATCCACCTTACATTGCTTTGTAGCAGCAAAGTACTGAGCTGTACTCTCGCCATGAACAGACTCCATGCTGTCTCAAAAGTACTCTGAGCATCACCTAGCAAGACCGTATCTCAATCAAAAAATGTTCTGGCACATGGTGGGAACACCAAGCTTGTTTGCTTTGCTCACCCAAAGACACTCTCATGTCAGCCACACGCAGGATGCCCGAATACCCAGAGACATGTATGGTGAGCTTGCCATTGGCTCCAGACCTGCAGGAAGGCCCGTTCTTAATTATAAAGACGTTTGTAAATGAGACCTGAAGGCAGGCAACATCAGCCCAGCAGACTGGGAGGCTGTGGCCACATACCATAGCAGATGGGTGCCTACCGTTGGCATCAAAGCAGACATCCAAACGTGTGAGAAAAGACCTAATGGAAGGGTAGGGAAAGTGCAGACGGTAGCGGGCAGGGACAGCACCTATAGAGCCAGATGGGGACTACACATGCAGAAACTGCAACAGAGTTTACCGCTGTAGAATTGGACTGTACAGTCACGGTAGACGCTCTAGCTCAATCACAGATTAATCCTTGTCTTCTGAGACAGAGGGAGGCCGACAAGTTTGAATAATTCATGGAATAGTGTTACAAATGATTTTCTTAGTAGTTTTGGGGGAAAAAATGTTATCTCTATATTTGAAAAGATACTGGTACAAATCTAAAAATAAATGATATAACATTAGCCAATACTCACTTTCAACTTTGGCTTTAGTGAATAACTCTTTTTCTTTGCTCTCAAAGATCTGTTTTAAATCAGAAAGCATTGTTTGTCAACATAACCATGGCACTAATTTGTAAATCCATTATTTATTAAAGAAAATACATTATAATAAAATCTGACATAATCAAGTCTTGTAATATAGCTGGTATATGATCTGGAGTCTATAAAAAGTAACTAATTGCAAATGAAAGTGGAAAACTATATGCAGTAATATAGATCTTAGCTTGTCACGCAGTGATAACATTGTCCTAAACTCTGAGGGCACACATAATTTTTCAGTTTTGGTTTTAGAAGATGGATCTTTCTCTCTCTCAATAGTAAGGTTTAATTGGTTTTGTTTCAGGCTTTCAGGGCACACAAGCTTACAAAGCTTTAGAACTTTGACAAGTTTTTACTTTCATGTATATTTCTTGATGATTATGTTCTTGGCACAATAAAAAGAAAAATATCTGTATATACACAAGAATTACCCTTTTTTCTTCTTGTATAATTTGAAGACACATAATACAACCACATTTTTGTCATGGCACATTTTGTATGTTCCCAGTTACAACACCTATAACCAATTTCTGTGCATGTAATTTGTTTGTGGATTTGATGATTCGGTTTAGAACACTACCGGAGGTGCGAGGTCGCCGTGGGGGTAATGGCACGGACGATGAACTCTGCAAACTGAGTTCAAAACTCGGGCTGGAACAAATTGGAAAAGGCATGAATCCATCCTCTCCCCAGCTATGGGTAAAATAGCAGGTGGGATCACGCAGAGAGCCTTCCAGAAGACTGATCTCTGCAATTATGGTCAATAACGCAGCCAAAGGCACACCCTCCTCTACTTACCACCCCGGCAAACACTCTGGTAGGCTAGCTGTGAATGAAATGAAACAAGAACTCTACCTAGAATATTACTGGGAGAACCATCCAAATTTGAAGTCACCATTGTCCTACCTAAAGAACCCTGGACCAAATATTTCTAGATTAAAGCCATTTTCTTTGATGGAAAAATGTTGGTTATCCTGCTGCACTTTTTGAACTTTGTGCTGCTTTTTTAATCAAGAAATATTTGAAGCTCTCAAACTGTCCATGGTTAGAATTAAATAATTATTTTTTGTGATTGTTTAATTAGCCTGCTCCTAACTATTTCTTTCCTTAATAGTCTCTAGTCTTGCAGATTTAGCCACTAGTTTATTAAACATTTAAAACTTCTTGATAAACTTAAGGTCAATGGTAATATACTATAATTCTCATGCTTGTTACGTGTTCAGTAATCACAAATAATGTGACTTGACTGGTAACTCTGTTTGCAAGTCTTGTGAGCTTCTAATTTCATTTGCATCCATTTAATTGATGTTAATGACTACAATTTTAGTTATTAATCTTTTAATTAACCACCAATTCAACTTTCTGATAGGCAAAGAGTTAAGTGTATAATTATTTCATAACATCTTCTGTTAATGTAAACAATGGTTCAGAAGTTTGACTGCCAACTGAGTTCTGCCTGTATCTGTCCCATACAAACACTGAGCTTGTTCATTCAACTGTAGTTGATTTGCTGATCATTAAGTTCAAGTTCAAGTCCAACCCACAGAAACTGTTATGGTGCTTAAGGTTTTTAAATTATCTAAGAGTTTATTAAAGTAGAATGATATATACACCTGTTTAATTTTTTTTAACAATGTGTAGGATGAGAAACAAGGTTTAATAATAAATGTGATCATAGAAGTCCTATTAAGTATAGCCTTAAGATTCTTAAAATTTTTGATTTGGGGGTGGGGGAAATGAAGGGATTTTCTTATTGTGTTTATGACTAACTTCTTTATACTGAAATTGATGTTTCCTCTTTGGATAGTAGCATTATTAGTAACTGAAATTTATAGGTCAATCATATTTCAGTTGTTGTTACCCTTCGATTTTGTGTTACTCTTCTTGATGAATGGTTAACAATAGAAACCTTTCTGAGAATGAAGGTTTTGCAATAAGCATCCTTTTTATTATTTTATAGAATAGTTCTTCACCTTAGCTACAGGCGTCCCTCATAACGTTGGTGTTGGGGTCCAAGAAAGCCAATCCTGTTATAACCAACTCGCAATAACTGCGGGTTGGATATTCAGGGGCAGGCGATAGATGAAAGATGGGAAACATTGTCTATACATTTCCTTGTGTAATTATATGACCGTGTTTCCTATCTCATCAGTGTTCTCAGGGAAACAGGTAGCACAATAGAGAGTATCTGTAAAAGATGAGTAGCATTGAAAGTGTTAATAAAAAGGTTTTGTTCTATGAAATATACCCCTCCACTTGGACTGGTCTCACCCCGCCAATGCATTCTACACCCACGTTGCTTGAAGATCTGCATGAGGGTTGTTAGCGAATTTGGTTGAAACCTTTTCGAGCTGGTCTGGTCACAAAATGAATATACCAAAGATCTTGGTAACTTAAGAATTGAAAAGAATGCTCATGTAAATGTTACAGCAAAAGTGTTTTATTAGATGCTCTAGGGTTACAAAGAAGTTAACCCTTCCCGAGGTGCTTGGTCGGTCAGTTTTCTCTACGGGGCTATTCTTTCTGGGACGGAAGTACTTTCAGAGAAGGAAAGCAGGAATCGACATGTGCAGGGAACAACTGTGTCAAGCCTTTTGTCACAACAAAAAGCAGCCTTCTCTTTGTTGTTCTGGGCTTAGTTAGAGAAATCTTAAGTTTATCTCTGTTACAGTTGGGCCAGCATTTTGTCCCAAGGTGGTCAAAGACGAGGGGTGTTTGTCTTGCATTAATCTCTGCAGAAGCTTCTTGTGTTCTCATCTTCTTTGGATTTTCGGCCTATATATATCATTTTGTGGATTGGCTATTATTGTGACGTGCCTATTGATTTCAATCCGGCCATTTTAATTTCTCCATTGTGAATATATGTTGGTCACGTAATATAACATACTCTCTTGATTTCGTTTTGGCCTTTGTAATTTCTCTATTGTGAATAAATACATTTATACTAAAAAATATATTTTTTTATTTATTATATATACAATACAAAAGTTGCAGTAATCATTTTCAGTAGGAGCAGTGTTTGACCCTGCAGCAGCCAGGCTTATTTTATTACATTGGTATGCTGTCAAACCGATATTATTACATTGATGTTTTGTAACTTCTTTTATTACAACATTAATATTGTTAATAACATTTTCATGGTCTTTTTTTGTGCATGAGAAACCTGTTCTTGATGAGGCTATTTTATGGGTAAGTTTCTTTGTGTGGTCATTTCTACCTTAATAGGTGCCATTTCATGTAAACTGAAGATATGGATCAGATGAAATGCATGACTAATGTTATGACTAATGTTCAATGCCATATTATTGATGTTTGTTAGGTCTATTGTTGGGCTAGAGGTCACAATGCTAACCTGATCCACTTGGATCATAATTTTTCATCTATTCATTTCATACGACTAAAATTGTAGGGGGTAGTAACCTAATGACTTTTTGTTTAAGGAAACTGCCTTCATGTGTAAATTTAATGTTCCATTAGCAGGTGTATTTTGAATTACTTGATTTTACTCTCTGGTGTGTTCAGTTTTTAATAATCAAATTGTTTTGAGTTATAAGAATATCCAAGTGAAATTGATCCAAATCTGACCCTTTCCTGTATTAATTTTCTGCATTTTTTTAAATTTAAAAGGGAAGCACTTTGTTTCTCTCCAAAGTTTTGACTGTTAGATTTTTGTTTACAGTACCTTGAATTCTTGACTTGTTACAAATCAAGGATGAAAAGGCTTGAAATTCCTTAAATTTGATAATCATAAATTGCATTTCTATGCCACAGCTGTTAATATTAAGTGCTAACACATGGCTTATGACAATTTAGAGTTATTTCATGAGAATAAGATATAACTAGTGATGAACTGGAATATCAATCTGGTCAGATTCACATGGTGGCAATGATAATTTTTTGTGAATCTGCCTTCGGATATCTGTCCGAATTGATATGCCATTACATCACTAGATATAACAAAATAAAAAGTTACTCACAAAGGGCTATTGTGGAATACACCCCCACCTCCATTGTAATTTCTCAGTACTTGTACATTTTTGGGGTTTTTTGTGATTCTCGGAATTCTGCACATAAGACACTAAAAACTTGTATTTATTTTTTTCTAATATCATTGACCAAAATGATAATGGTTGGTCTTGCTGGTTAGATGAACATTTGATTTGGGCATTATAAACCTGAAACTGTATGTGCTGCTAAAGATTCTATACATGAGAAGAGAATACCCAGGAGGTTAATTTGGCACAAAATCTAGTTATGTGTAGGTTTTAAGTTGTGGAGCAATAATTTAAGCATTCAGGCATTTTTTCCCTCCTAATGCGACCGTATCAGTTGTTATTGACCAGATTTGTGCATGGAGGCATTGTTTTAATTTCCCCAAGGAAATGTTAGACCAAAATAGTTTGGTTAGAAGTAAACTATAATGTTAATATTGCTTTGAAATGGTTCAGTTGCTGGAGTTCTTCATCATAAATCAGTCTAGGGTATAAGTCTGTAAATATTATGGTTGGAGAAATTTATTTCTGTTCAAAAATTCCTCTTAGTAGCATTTTTAGGTTTTGTTCTTTTAAGTTATCATATGACCTCTGGTTTGGTACCCTACTTTGTAACTATTACAATGCAACATTTACTCAATTATTTACCTCTGTCAATGAATTTAAGAGTTATGTTTTTGGTCACATCTGTTTGTTGGTTCGCATTATTTCCTGTCCACAACATGTCTCCAAAAGTTCTCAATGAATTTCATTCTGGAAGGTTGGACAATAGGCAACAGAAGAAGTGATTACATTTTGGAGCGGATCCATGCCCAATTACCTCCACTATGTCGTAGTTATATGTCCAAGGCTTTTCGTTACATAGATTTCTCTTTCAGCTTCTTCATATACGAATCAAGGAATATATGCAACAGTCGAAATTTAAAGTTAACTATCCTATTTCTGATCTATCCACTAAGTGATTTCTGTTAAGTATCTTGAGTTATTCCCCTTAGGCACGAGAGCACTTATCCACTTCCGGTAAGAGGGCGCTGTTTTACATTCTGGTGAACGTGCAGCCATATTGTGAGTGCGATTTTAAGTAGATGAGAGCTCGAGAACACGTGTGTGAATCGTTGACTGCAGCCATTTTATGAATAAAGGATCTGGGAGTACCTCTTCTGTTTGCATTTTTAATCTGTTAATATCTGTCATTATATGAACCTTACATTGATAGCAGTGCGTGGTTGAAAAACAAAATGACAGATGATTTTAAAACAGAAAATACTGTACAGATGATCAGTGATATTTCTAAAGGCGAAATAGAAAAACCAAAGATGGCTGATATTCCTGGGGGGGGGGGATATGTCCGAAGATGGCCACGTTAACGTTGAAATGGAATTACCAACTTTTTCGCCAGAATCATTGCAATTGGCGAGAAGAAATAGCACCGATTGTATTTATTTTTCTCTTTGACTGGCGCTGCAAGACAAGCAATTTTGGATTTGGACCACCTTTCTGATTTAAATACCAAAGATGGGTTATTTCTTTTATATCAAACGTTGGACAAACTTTTTGAAGTGAGCAGTGATGCTACGACTAACGAGAAAAATAACGAAGAAATAACTTCGGAACAAAACAAATACTTTGATGCAAAAACCAAGCAGAAAATGGAAGAAAAATAAATCTACAATTGATATAAACGACTCGGAAATTAAAGTCTAAGAAAGTTCTTTCTTAGAACTTACTGAAGAGGTGACCAGTCTCAAAACGGATTTGGAAAATAAAGATTCCGAATATGAAGAATTGATCACCATATTAAAATCTGTGCAGGATACATACAAGCAGATGTATCAAAAAGAATTACGGCAGTGCAGGTGTAAATATTCCAAAGTTTATAATGAGTTGGAACGCTTAAAAGTTGATCATCAAACTCTACAAAACCGGAATACCCAGATTTTTAAATTAATAACTGAACAACTTGCAGAGTCCAGAATCGACGAATTTGCAACAGAAGAAAAAAAATCCTTGAATCGGCTGTTAACAATAACGAATCTCAGTGGTATGTGATAACAAAGATCTTTCTCAATATACTGGTGAAAGGTTTGTTATTAGTGAAGATAACAAAACAGAAAATAAGCAAGAAGATTCTTCAAAAAATGAAAAAAAGCCACCCCAGTGATGTTATTACAAAAGTGGATGCTTCTGAGGAACTGGTACAGGTCCCACTACTGAAGCAAGGAGGCAAAACCATACACTTAAACAAGAACACAGAGCTGACAACAAAAACACAACTTTTAAAACACCAGGTGAGATCTGATTTAACACAAATCTCCAAAAAGGAGAAAAGATCATTTTCTCTGACCGTCTCAGAATTTCCTAAACATAGAGTTAAAGGACTTCCACCGGAGAATGTGCAGAGATACAAAAATATGAACTTTTCAAAACCTGCTGACTCTAAATGTCATTGCCGTCGATATGTTGACTTGGATCATATGATCCCTGATTCCAAAAATCGGGAAGTTGGAAGCCTAAAAATTAATAGACTAGCAAACCACACTAGTCGCTGTTACAAATGCCACCATGTAGGTCATTTGGCTAGTGATTGCTACTCTAGACAAGTCTGCTGCTTCAACTGCAAAGAAATTGGTCACACAGCACGTTACTGTTATGCTGTGAAATGCTGCCACTTATGCAACTGGCTTGGTCATATTGCTCGTCACTGTGACAAGAAAATCAGGAAGGCTTATTTTAGCTGTGGAAGTTTTGGGCATATCCGGCAAGATTGCCCTTCCACGCACACCAGGACTAGCTACCGGTATTGGAAATCCGGCCAGATTGCAAAAGGCTGCCCTGCAAAGGTTCAAGGATACATCGGAAGTTACCCCACTGTCAAGGGTCCCAACAGCACATCAAAAGATCCAGACACTGCATTAAATTCTAATGAGGACTCCTATCCTATTATGTAATATATATTTTTAAAAATGATCAAACATAACACACACTAAAAAAACGGAAAAGAGAACTCTCCCAACCCTCATCGAGTCGGGGAGATTCGAGCAGCACAAGCATTTTTAGAATTACTCCAGTGCAATTGCAGTGGACACCCACTAGGAATTAATCGCTCATTTCCTATATGATCTCTTACCCCACAGTGACCATGGAGGTCGATAATATTAAAATTGCCAGGCCGTATTCTGAGGACGCCAGATGTTGGATGTGAAGTAGCCAGATTACAGAATCCTGTAGAGAGACCAAGGAAACAGGCTAGGGATTAAGGCTGCAGTCTTTTGTATTTTGTGAAATACGTTTGAAGATCAACATCGAAGGAAATCATTGCAGATTTTACTCATTTCGAGCTAGATTACAATTATTCATTCATGCTCAATGTGTAGTGTTATCACTTTATAATCATTTTAATTATGTCCACTATACAAACATCATCCTTTAGTAATAGTTACTAAAAACCATATTACCATGATACCATGCAAGGTGGTATGTGGATCTGTGTTAGAAGTATCACTGTTTAACTACGTGCTCGAGGTAACCGAAGTTACTTATCACACAATAGTAATTATTGATACCAAAAAAAGGAATGCTCATTCGTTTTTTGTAAGTTTGACTACTACCTAAATAGATGAACTTGAATGTCATCTTTAAAGATGCTGTCAACAGATGGACAGACAATGTGTTTGTGACCAATTTCTGGATCAAGAAGAAATTACTTTCTCTGAAGAAAGCATTAAAGACAATCTGTTGAAAAATATGTTTATTTTTTAAAAAAAATATTTAGTGGGACAAAAACATAACAAAACATTTTTATTATTAAAAAAAATTATATGCACACCCCAGTAAAAAGAAAAGTGCTGTTAGGTATCTTGAGTTATTCCCCTTAGGCATGAGAGCACTTATCCACTTCTGGTAAGGGGGTGTTTTTTAAAACTTTTTGGTGAACGTGCAGCCATATTGTGAGTGTGATTAAGTAGATGAGAGAGCTCGAGAATACACGTGTGTATTGTTGACCACGGTCATTTTATGAATAAAGGATCTGTGAGTACCTCTTCTGTTTGCATTTTTAATCTGTTAATATCTGCCATTATACAAACCTTACAATTTCAATGTTTAATGTTACTGACAGCGGCATTGACAGAGGTATGCGCTCACTGAGTGCTTTCAAGTCTTAGTTGCAATTGATGTGTTGAAAAGGATTTTCATACTCTGGTTCAGTCAGATTTTTCTTATACACAAGTTGTTTAGTACCATGACTTGTGCTGATAGTCACCAGTTTTGACTTCTACTATTAAACATTAAGAATTGTTTTTCATGCTCCTTTCATTGGCTGCTAATACCAGTTAATTTAAAATGAAGGCATGAAAATTCATAGTAGCATTGCTAAATAAGCAGAAAAGGCATCTTGACACTATATATTACTGCTTTTGGTCTAATGAAAGCATAGTATCATGGATGTTTTGTATGTTTAAATTCTGCTTATAACAGTAACATTCTACAATAGATGTTTAAAAAAAGATATTCACCCATACTATTATTAGCCAAAGGTTGTCTATTCATGTTTTAAAAATTTTTGTGAAGGCAAATGGATCGATAGATTTTAGTTTAAAGAACGACATAAAGGGACAGCTAACTCCTCTTGGTAAATCACTGGTCCCATTCATTCATAAGTATGATTCAGATATCTGCTATTGATTAATAGAATGGAATAAAGGAATAGAAATGGTGATTGAAGGAGGGGGAAACAGGTTTTAAAAAGGGAGGTAAAAAAAAAAAGAAGCTGTGCACTTGTCTGACATGCACACTGCTAATAACTTGAAATTTTCTTCCCCCTCACTTTAGAGATGTTTTTTTTCTAGAGCAGTGACCGAATTTTTCAAGCTAGTAACAGCTTTTTCTTTTTTTCATATTTAGCCTTTGCTCTTTTAATGTCAATAATAGCTTTAAAGACATTGAATTTTCATTTTTTAAAATTTTTATTGCTAAAGCATGTCTTCTTTTTCTTAGAAATTTTGGAGGAGGATTCTTTGTCTCTTTCTTTAAATATGTTTTCTCCAATGAACACTCTTTAATATACATTTAAGCTTGACATTACATTCTTTTAAGTAACAAAATCTGAAACAGATGCTTGCTTTATATTTCATATTTTATCACTGAATTTAAGAAGTCTGAATTATAGATTTTTGTGCAGAATTTCTGCCTCTTTATCCTTTTAAAAATTGAGATCTTAAAAATGCATTGTCTTTTGTTGACCTTGTTCCCTCTGCCAACAAAGTTGGAGATGTATTTGGTCACGTCTGTCTGTTCACATGATATCACCAAAAGTACTCAATGGATTTCAATGAAATTTTGTGGAAGGCTGGGCAATGGGGTAAGGAAGAAGTGATTATATTTTAGGGTGGATCCAGGAATTTATTTGTGATTGAGAGATATTTTTCTGGTTTTTTTTTTTTTTTTTCCATACATTTATGTATACGCTCATATTTATTTCACGCGATATATCCAAAAGTTCTCAATAGATTTCAATGAAATCTTTTGGAAAGCTGGGCAATGGGTTACAGAAGAAGTGATTAAATTTTTGGGCGGATTCATGCACAATTATTTCCCCTGACAATGGCGTTTGCAGTGGTATGCGCTCTCTCTAGTGTTTTCTAGTTTGTTTTTTTCTCAACTTCCAAATTCTCAAAATATTTAAAATGGTGTTGGAATTAGATCAATTAGGGTTTAAAAGAAAAAAATTAACTCTTTCCTTGATGCAATTATTAATAACAATAAATTACTTTATTAATAAATGAAAATAAAAATCTAGACTCTTTTTATGTCAGTATTGTCCTGGTGATAACAATTAGAAAAAGCATTAATCCCCAAATGGATTATCCTGAGTATCTGCACTTTTAATAATTCTTTTCTGAACATCATAAAATAATTTTTATTTTGGACTGAACCAAAAATATTTGGGCATCCTGTTGCATTTTTAGAACAATAACTGAACTTCTTACAATCGACAGCACCAATTTTGTGAGATCAATGGCATCAACCAGGGTTACAATTTTAGCTATTCCTGAGCTAAATGTGGAGTTTTTATGGCTGTTATAAAGTGGAAAAAAATCTCTTCATTTTCTTGTGAGGATTTTAGCTAGATAAATATAATATTGTATATATACATTTTATGCAACATGATCTAGCTTTAGAGATGAAATCAGTCAAATTATGGATGCTTGCCCTATGTATTTAGAGATTTTTCTATAGACTGTATATAGTATATACTTTTGATGCACATCTAGCAACATTTCCTTACTATTTTAGTTTTCATATCAACCTAATTTAAAGAAAAACACTTGAATTTTCAGCTCTGACTGGATGTTAATAAATATATTCAAATCTTAATATAGAAGGCATTGTTCTTTTGGTTTTGATATAATTTTCTTTTTAATTGCTGGAACTCTGAATTGATACTTGTGATCCTTGAGAATTGATTTTAGAGGTTCAAAATGTCCAAAGATATTTTGTGGTCTCTCAAACTGCTCAATGAAACAGATTTGGGTTCTACTTACTCTTAAGCCATTTAGTGTACCTAGTAAGTGTCGCTCAATCGCTGGTGAGACGAAAATGCCATCTAGAGCTGCAAATGTGAGCTTCCTTGGCAAATCTGTTGGGCATCATCTAATCCACTTTAGGTATCAAAATGTTGTTATAACCTCTAATGCTGTAATTAAAGTTGTTGAATTGAGTATTGTCAAACTCCTGTACAAAGTCTGGAGTTGACTTTGTTTTCCTGCTGTAATGAGATCAACAAGGACAATCCTCACCAAAATTAGATGTGTAAACCTATATATAAAATTCAAATCCCCCTATGATTTGAACTCACCACCATCTGATTGCCAGGTCACTGTTTTACTGACTGAGCTAAAATGACAAGTCCTAGATATTAACGAAAATTTATCATACACATACCCACAGGCTTATTTCATTCTAATAAATAAATACATTTATACAAAAAATATTATATAATTTTTTATTCATTATATATACAATACAAAAGTTGCAGTAATCATCTTCAGTCGGTATAGATGTTGGATGGAGTTTGACCCTGCAGCAGCCAGTCTTGTTTCATACCTTTTTTTAATATGCTAATGAACCAAATATATTACTGCTGTAAATAGTTCTCTTTTAAACCTTATTTATTTGGTTCTATTTTTCTTTTCAGATTTGTAATTTTCATTACATTTGCCAGAGTTATGTTGGGTTGGCCAAAAAGATTGTTCTGCTTGGCATTAGGAGTGTTTAGTTTTAAGTAATTTAATTCAAAAAGATAGATTTTAGTTATATTAGCATGCAGTTGTAAAAGAAAAATTATCAAAAACCTACTCACCCGTATTTTCATGTGCAATTCGCTACTTAAATGTAACAAATGTCCCTTTTTAGAAACAAATTGTGATGGGTGATGAAAAGTGGATAATTTACAACAATGTGGAATACAAGAGATGGTGGACCAAGCAAAAGACCACTGACTGTACCAAAGACTAGTTTTCATCCAAATAAGGTGATATGTATGTGGGGAGATTGAAAAGGAGTTCCTTACTATGAGTTTCTTTGACAGAAGCAAATGATTGATTCAAACAAGTACCAATTAGACAAATGCAATTGACAAAAAACATCTGTCCAGAATTAGTTAAGAAAAAGAGCATAATATTCCATCGGGATAACACTAAACTGTTTCTTGTACAGTTTAGCTGGGAAGTTTTCACTCACCTACCATATTCACCAGATATTGCACCCTTGGATTACTATTTATTCTGGCCTTTACGGAATTCTCTTGATAAAAGGTTTCAATTCCCTCAAAGACTGTAAAAGGCACCTTGAACAGTTGAAAAGATAATGGAACGACAGTAACTATGTTGTTCAATAAAGTTAGTCAAAACTTGAAAATTTTGTTAATAAATCAAATGAACTTTTTTGGCCAACCCAATTTTACTGAATTAAAATAAAAAGTTTGATTGAATTATCTATCTATATAATAATCCTCTATAAATCTTGTGATTATTAACATTTTTGATTCACCAATTTCTATAGGGAACCTATTTACATTTTGAGGTTAGCTTGGTTTTTCAGGAGTTTAATTATGCAAAACTGAAGCCTTTTGAATATATCAACATGTTCTTCCACAGAAGTTTGTTTTCTCTTCTTGCATATATCGTTTTTTATTTATTACACATTGTTTTTACAGTGGTATCCAAAATGTAAGGTTGTTTGCTATTTGAATTATTGTTAAACTTTTAAAAATAAAAA
>VCCN01007157.1:5662745-5677543 GCA_006491835.1 Architeuthis dux | reverse complement strand
CTACCTTAAGCCTTCCTATATAATTATCATTATTCAGGGTCTAATAAGATGGAGATAAATAAGACTTCCACACCTAAATTCTCTGATTAATCTAGCTGTCTGTGGTTATTTTTGTTAGACATCATCCACAACTTCTGTGACTCTGAAAGGTTTTAGGTTAACTGATTAATTACTTATGAAGTTGGTGGGGAGCATTGGTATTCTTCATAGAACCAAGGAGAAAATGGGTTGGCAAAATCTGGGGATTATGTTCCCAAAAATTCTTAATAGGAGATAAGGCTACTAGATCTAAGACTAATTCTATCAGCAGCCAACTATAACCGGTCATCAATGATCTGACCTTCTCATCAATGATCTGACCTTATCATCAATTATATTATAATGCTCTACAAAAACAATATCAAGAAAGGTCATGTGATACTTGAAAAGGCTTTTAACAGAGCATTATGTAATACTGGCCATAGGTCCACTTTTCACGACTTGCTTTCTCACTTGTAGAGTTTCAAATGAGCTCTGACAATCTTTTAATTTATCTTGTAAATTTTGTATTGTAAATCCGTGCTTTAGTTTTGCAGTATTAAATCTAAATACGATTTGTGGATGTAAAACGCAAGAAAATAAGTGTCTTTGACAAATAATCAAAAACTGTGCACCACTGCTTTTTCAAAACAAAAGATAAACTCTATGAAGGTGACTTCATTAAAACCTGCTTCAGTGATATAATTGAATTCTTGCCTCATTGATTAAACAAATGCAGGCAGTTACTAAGTAGGGGGAATAATACTTTATTGCTATTTTCTATAGTTTTGAGAAGGGTCATTAATATTCAAATGGTTCTTCGGATGATTGAACTCCTTGTTGTTTGTGTTGTAAACACAACGTTTTGGCCGATCCATTCTTCGACCTTATTCAGGTGTAAAATTCAAGTGTATGGGGGTAAACAGAAATTTTTAAGTGCAGAGTTTAACCCCGATGTGGCTTCTCAACAGACCTAAACCTGACAAGACAAAGACACAGACACAGAAACACCCGAGCCCCGCGTTATAAGGGTTACCCCATCACACTCGGATTTTACACCTGAAGAAGGCTGAAGAATGGATCAGCCGAAACGTTGTGTTTACAACACAAACAACAAGGAATTCAGTCAACTGAAGAACCATTTGAATACTTTATTGCTATTTATATACTAATTTACTCGGACTAGTATCCTCATCTTGATTGTTATAGTCACATCGTCTTGGCCGTTGTACCCTCTGGTCTCCTTCAGGTATGTCATAGTTGGTAACCTGAATTTCAAACAGGACCCTTTATTCAATCCACAGGGATAGATTGGTCTCATTTCACTGTCCATGCTAGAGAATATCTGGTATCAGTTAAAAATCCTCTGGCATGGACAATGGAAAACATTTTGAATAGGTGTCATCAATTTTCATTGTGTTATGCCTACATCCTTACTATAATTTGAGAAATCCCATGTGTGTGCATGCACTCGATCACTGCCCATTGTACAAAGTTGATATTTGCCAGATATGTTGGTCTGTGCATCGGACATTGCAGTTTCAAGTTTGAAGTTGTTTGGCTTTACAGTTCTCGATATGAGGGTGTTGCTCGATTTACAATAAAAATTCATCTTAAAATGGATATATTTTTTTGCCCAATATACTACATCATCAGCGTTCACGGGCATGGGTTTATAGATTTAAAATGTTTAGTGAATATGGCGAGAGAGAGAGAGAGAGAGAATCGTTTTTTTCTTTCTATAGAACGAGATTAAATTATTGTAAAGATGACTTAACGTCATTTAAAAAAAATTCTGTTGCTAGTAATGGCATCATAAACAAAGAAGTGTCTCATTATTTCAAGTTTAAACCGCCTTAGAATTTGTTTTTTCATCGGAAAAGAAGGTAAATTATTGCTTTTATTTGTCTACTTTCAATGTACGAGAAATAATTTTTTCATCGATGTGGAATAATCTTTAGATAAGAGTATATTTTCTCACTTTTTATTTTATTTAAATTTAATAACTGCACGTGCTGAGATAACTCACCAATTGGCCATTGTACAAAGTTGATATTGTTGTCTGGTTCAGCAGTTCTTGAAAACTAATCTAATAGAAAATTACAGATTAAAGATTTAAATTTAAATATAAAACATCTAAATTGGCAACACTGAAGAGAAGTAACTGAAATACTTCAAAGCCATAGTTTGTTACGATGGATGGAAATTTATTTTACATGACTATTATGGCAGGCTTCACCACACCATAAAGTCTGGTCCCTTCCAAACATGCTCCGTTGGAACAGGCCCTGCCCTAGTTATGTAAAATGTAAGAAAGTGATCATTGAGGGTCTTAATATTACACTTTTGAACATTCACCTTATCTTCCTCCCAACAATATTCAAAAGAGGATATCCGAAGATTAGAACAAGTAAATGTATCTTTACCCTCCCCACCCACAAAAGGTGCTTGCAGGAGAGATGTAAAGGTTTTTAATCTGTATAAATGTTAAAATAGTCTGGTTATTGTAAGAAAACTAATACATATATCATTTAAGGAATGTGACACCAATGCAATAGGGAGCTGTTAAAATGCAGCAGAGAAGTGCAATATGTAAACAGAAACCCCTTAATATCTGCCATGGTTGTAATGGTGGCAGAAGGACAAAGATAAGATACATTTAAAAGATAGGATGCATTTTTTTGTAATGCATTTTGTTACTTATATTTCTCTTATATTCCATGTGTCTCTTTCACTGTTTATTGTAACTTTCAAAGTTTGATTTATGATACTTAAATGTTTAAAGATGTAAATCTAAGCAGACATTTTACACTGATCATGTATTCTATCCAGCATTAGACTTTCCCTTCTGACCCTCTATGCAACTGTTAAAAGAAAATAGTCATGAATTTTAAAAATATTTTTAAAGGTGTAAGTGCTCTCATTAAAAATTTAAATGATTACTTTTATTGATGTAGTATTCATTACATTTAAATTATGGCTAATTATAGAATATGATGTAAATAGATTCAATTAATTGAAAATGTTAACAATCTTAAGCATCCTGATTATATTCATAATAGAATTCTGACTTGCCATTCTCCAAATCCTGAATAAATGAAAAAAGGTGTGCATTTAAAAGAAAAAAATACTTGTGGTTTCCTTTTTAGTTTCAGGAAATAAATCGTTATAAAAAGTAAGGAGTGAAAAGCTTAATTTTTCAGCAATCCAGGCAAATTGCAGAGGTGATATCCAGTGTTCCCTGGTTAAATCTTAGTGATGTTTTAGCTACAGCTAGAAATTCACTTGATATTTACTAAGCTTAACTTAGTATGGCACAAGGCCAAATGATAAAGAGGTATAGGAGGATTATGTTGTGACAATCTCCTTAGTGGGAAGGGCCTGTCTACCTTAAGAATCAGCAAATTCCTGACTTTTTAACTGGGCTAGAACAGTGGCCACTAATGCCATTGCAGGCACATGCTGATAATTTACTTAATACAATCAAATTTATGCACAAACCAAATCTTTTTGGACAAAATTACATTTGGTCAGCAATGGGTAATAGCAAACCACTACTGTAATTTATCTCCAAATATGGCTTCTAAAAATCCTGAGTAAATGTTAGGAACCAGAAGTCAATGATAATTTTGTAGATACATTTAATGATGAACAGCCAGATTTGGTTGAGATACCTTAATAACCACTTACATTAAAGGACTTCGTCTTAAATTTATTCCAATGACTTTAAAATGTTTAAAATGTGCTTAACATTTTCCTATTCTTTCTCTTGGCCTGTCTGCTTCATGATGCTTTATATGGTTTTGCTTGTGTGTTATATTATGTGTTATGCACACCCAAAGGAAATTTTCTAATTTCAATATTAGTATTTCCATTCATGTACAATAAACTAAAAAAGTTGTCACCAATTTCAATTCTTTTCTTATACCAGTTCCAAGAGCTCTCACTTCCTCAATTTGAAAATAGGTCCAATAGTTTTGAAATGCTAGCATTATGTGAATTGATAAATAAATGATCAGCCAAACCCGTCTAAATATTTAAATAAATCCTTTCATCATTATCCTTCTTATCTTGCAGTATTCACTTAAGCAATCTCTGCCATTGTCTTCTACATTCAAACTAAAAACCATGAAGGCATTTATTTTCTACAATAGAGCCAGAGAGATTTGTCTTTCTCTCTCCTAATCATGTCAACCTCTTAGTTACCCTGAAGGTTTACACTGTTCATATGGCCTTCATTTTCATAGCTTAAAGAAAAATTTAAATAATTTAATCTTTTTTATTTTACTTTTCTTTTTTTGTTTTTTTTTTTAAATATTTCTTCAGTGTTTTAATTTCTACAAAAATTTATGAGCAAGTTTGAATTCAGTTGATGTTTTCGAGTTAAATTTGGAAATGTGTGGTTGTTAAAAAGTAATTTTAGCTTTAACTGGTTTGGCAGTACACATGAACCTCAAACACTTAGTGTTTAACTGTTTACAAAAATATTTTAATTCCCATAATTCTTTTATTTTATTTTGTTTATAAATATAGTATGCTTTTCTTTTTTCTTTAATATTGATATAGCATTGGAAACCCTACGCTTCTCAAACCAGTTGTCTTAATATTTTCTATGATACACAATGTTTTACTCTTTGCTTTCTACCCTTCCTATCACTCATTCTGACCCTTAAATTGATTTTTTTAAAAATGTTATTAATCGTTGTTACCTACAACACTATTTCTTCACTGTCTATATTTACTAAACTTAGATTAGCATGGCACAAGGCCAAAAGTATTCAGTGCCCAGTGTGGATCTAACTCTCTACTACAGTCATATTTTATTTAACATTGCTCAATAATGAGACATCCAATCTCTTCATTCAAAAGATAATACACTTGAGACAAGGAGGATTGTTCCTAATGCTATGGTATCAGTTTCTCTTCGTCCCTTATTTACAGACATTCTAGATTCCCAAAGGTCACTAGGGGGAGGAGATTTTTTGTTAAATTCTAGAGGTAAGCATGGATTATGTAGAATTTCATCACCATCATCAGCCTTTTAACATCCGTCATTGGACATAGACCTTCACCAAGATTTGCCAGACTTCTCAATTATGGGCGTTGCGGAGCCAATACTTTCTGAACTTGTCTAGTTCATCATGCCATCTTATTTTTTTGCCAGCAACAATTTTGCGTAGAGTCTATGTTGTGAGTTGTGATCGCCCTAAACATCTGGGTATACTCATTTTAAAACTAAAATATATTTTTTATTTTTAATCTTTTATTCTTTTACATAAAAAAAAAGAAAAAAAAGTAGTTTTATTAACTTAAGGCGTGGGTGGTGGTGTACATCAAAGATTAAGTGTATGTACACACCTGTTGACTTTGCCATCTCTTGAAATATACTTTTGCCTACTTATAATGTATGATATTGATAATAGCAGTGTTCTCAAAGTCATACTAAGCTGACATTAAATAATATATATGTTGCTGTGCTATTTTAAGCAGCTTTATCTCTTTAGAACTGATTGAATTGTTGCTCCCCCACCCCTAACACGCATACAGTGAATAATATATATGCAATTTGTCAACCACTAGAATTTCAAAATGTGTTTAGCTGAAGGTGGTAATTGCTTGTTGCTACTGCTTTGCAGACCATTTGACTTCTAAAAGAAAAGGCAGACAGCAGAAGCCAAGTGTCTGGTGCTAGGAACCTGAATGGCTACAAGTCTGGCACTGACTGGAGAGATCACAGATTCCTAATTGGACAATTAGTATTGATTGCAGTATTTGTAACTCTTGGTGTATTTCCTCTTTTTGTGTTGCCATTACAACTCTTGCCACTCTCTTCTACCAACTCTACTGACAGAATAAAAAGTGAAATTAGTTCTGTTAGAACACCATGTTGCTTCAAAATATTGTTCCAACTCCTTTACTAACTGTTGAAAGACATTTGCTTTTGTCACATATTACAGTCAGTATTTAGCTGTTATTGTAAAGAGATTCCATTTCATGACTGTAACTATCTTTGATATAGAAATAGTTGAAAACAAATGTATCAATAATTCTACAATAACTGACATTCTAGTTTATGGGAAAATTGCACTCAGTATTTTAGGACTTTGCAGGAGGCCAGTATATGTATTGCTATTTTTTTTTTAAAGTGGGTGCTGGAAAGTCTTTACTCATCCGCCATATTCACCAGATATTGCATTTTTAGTTTACCATTTAGTTCTGTCTTCACAGAATGAAGAAAATTTCGTTTTCTTTCAAAATATTTCATAAGGCACCTAGAGAAATTGTTTGTTCAGAAAGATAAAAAGTTCTGGGAGGATAGGATTATGAAGTTCCCAGTAAGATAGGAGATCATGGAATGAATTTGTGTTTTTGTAAATAAAAAGGTCTCAACACGGGAGAACTGCAAGGCACAAAGTCTCACCATGTCTATCACATGACCCCGCTTTGGAGGGAACTTCTTCCAGCATGACATTGCAGTCAAAAACGAAATCACCCCACTCCTCATAATCGGCTGCTTATATCGCACTCTAAAATGATTTAAGTGCCTGTATGCGAAGTGGCTGCCGCAGCAAAAAATAAATGGGAAGCCTGGATGTTCCAACAATGCAGCCACACACTGCATGGTGTGAACTGGACACATCATCAGTGACGAACCCGGGGGTCATCAGGTATTTCGGGTCTTAACATCAGACACCCTCAACTTGTGCCCAGGTAATGCATTACGCCATTCATCACCCCCTCTTCAACCAGAGCCAACGGGAAGCTCTCTCAGCAGCTTCCAAGATCTTCTTCATGGCTTGTCTTAGGACCCTGTGAAGCCTCTGTAGCCCAAGTCAACAGGCTCACAGCGGCCTTCCACCCCTTTCTCCGACACTCAGCCACCAGTTCTGCATATTTTGCTCTTTTCCTTTCTTGCACCTCTTCCCAGGGGACAGTGAGCTCTAACAAAACTACCTGCTTGATCACCACAGACATCAGTACCATGTCTGGCTTGAGTGGTAGCGACGATAATGTCTGGGAACCTCAATTATCGTCCTAGATTGACCAAGCAGTTCCAGTCTCTAGCTGTTGCAATCGGTCCTCCCTGTGTCTTCTGTTGGAGCTGAGGCTTCTCCCCTGCTCAAACAAAGGTGATAGTGTGCTTCACTGGGTTCTGATGCTTGCTGTAGCTGATACCAGTGCAGATAGTGTCTGCCACTGCCTGCAGAACCTTGTGGTGCCAGCGATACCGCCCTACCCCAAGGCTCTTGAACAGCAGCTGAGGATGTGCTCCAGGGATCCCGCTTTCTGGCAAAGGGGACAAGTTGGCACATCTGATAGGCTGCATTTGAACAGGTTGGAAGGACTCTGAAGGACATCATATACCAACTGGACTAAGAATTTGAATTGGTGAGGTTCTACCTCTCAGGTGATCTTTCAGCAGGCTGCACACTCCCACCTGGTCCAGGCCCCCTGTTTGCCCATGCCTACTATTTTGATATAGCGAGCCTCCTCCTCCTCTGCACATATCTCCTCCTGGATCATATTTCTCTTTTCCTCAGGCCTTACTGTAGCAAGTTCTCGTATTGCTCTCAAACCCATTGACACGGTGCCCAACAGGATACTGATACTGTAAATATGTTCAATCAAGTTAATGTCAAAAATAAAAATTGTCTTTTATTTTTACTTGATACACCCAGCGACTATTTTTGCCACTCAACATATGGATATTTTTAAAGTATTTACCTAAAACAAATTATCTTATATATAACTTTAATAATAAGAACATTAAAGCCCTCTCTGAAAAAGATATCTAATCACTTACATGTCGATTGTTATTCTTGTTTGTTTTTTGTTTTTTTATTTTTTTTATTTTCATTCATTATTTTAGTTATCAATAACTACATCAAACAAGTCTACTAAATAGATCATAATGGTGATTCCATTCTCTTGAAGAGTCTCACTCCTTCACATGCATGTTCAACTTAACAAGTACTAAATTGGTTTATAAAACTCTTTGATTTGAAATCAGTTTTCTTTCTCTTAGATAGATTTATTCCAATAATACATAAGATTTCTCATACCTGCAATCTTATATTCCAACCACTGATCAATGCCTGGAAGTCAAACCTATTATTGGTTTACTCATTCATATCCCCATTGTATATTCATCATCTGTTTTACTTCAGGCCCTTGTGTGGGGCTTGCTGCTATTAATATTGTTGAAAATATGGCTCATAATGATCTCTACTAAGAAAGAGTTAAACTTGTCTCACACCATCTAGAAAGGCCATTCAGTTTACTTGGTTTGTGTATTTGATATCCTGCTGTTTCTATAATAATGTCAGATATTGTTAGTAATTAATTGTAGCTGACCATTTGTATGGAAGAGTTGATCCATCATTTACAAGCAAATATATTGCTGTAGTGAATTCATTGTTTTAGTTTACCATAATGTATGTACCCCCCTATCATCAAATAAATCAAGATATCTACTATATCAAGCTTGATACGACTTTTCCCATTTTACAGGAGAATAAAAACCGTTTTCAGCTTTTTTTCTTTTTAGGTGGAATTGTCAGGTGCAGTAGGTTAATACAAATTTTGATTAGTGCTTTTTATGATCTTAAACCGACATTAATACCTAAGCAGACCCCACACTATTATTATTCACTTACAAACCACACATATTTTTTTTGCATTCTTTAAGTTTGCACATTTTAGGTGTACCTTAATTCTATACCTCTGGATACAATGCACCATTTATCAGGGCGGTGAAGACATACATAATGCAAATTTATAGAAGATAGTCTTTATATTTCATCATTAGCAAATATATTTATCCAAATATCAACTGTGATCCTGATTCATACTCCAATGGATTAGGAATGTTTACAACTTCTGTCCCCAACATTTTTTTTTCTCATAAAAGTACCTCGCTGCAATCAAATCTCTCCATTATAGCTCAAGAATTGACCTTCAATGTCATATAATGATCTTAATGTATTCTCCTTATTTGTTGCTTATTCTGATCTCATTAAGTATTAAATTACTGTGTTTATTCGTGTATGATACACACTCGTATATAATATGCACCGCTAATTATGGCAAGGAAATCCTGGAAAAAAACAATCTCTCGTGTATAATATGCACGATTTTTGCTACCAATGTCAATTTTCTAACTACTTCATATCAACAATACATGGCCAAAATTTTGTATTTAGTCAGACATTGATTGACACTATCTCGAATGTGGGCAGCTGTGCATGTTGAACTTTGTTTGTAAACATCATGCAACAGGTATCAATATTTGCACCAGCAACATAAATTCAGATCTTTAATGCATACTTGTGAAATATAATGAACATTTTAATGTATTATCATTTACCATAGAAAAATTATTGTAGTGATTTAATCTTTGTTAGCTCGGACAATAGATATAACTTACTTTCAGTCATGCTGTCCTGTATATGACCACACACTTGACCGGGGGGAAAAAAGGGGTAACATTTAGTTGTGTATAATGTGCACCCCCTATTTTTATGTTGAAAAATCTGGATGAAAAAAAATGCGTATTTTACTCATTATATTATTATATTATATCATACGGTAAATATTCAAAAGATGCACAAAAATGTTTAACTCTTACAAAACAATAAGTTAATGAATGGCATTATAAAAAAAATAGTAAAATCTACAGTAAAGAACAGATATACTTTGTGTATATAATCTTCATCTATTCTTTTATTTTAATTTATTTTATTTTAATGAAAATGTACACTGTATTCATATAGTTTACCAATTATGTATCTACATTGACTTAAAACACAATTTGCTGCTGTGTTAGGCTTCTGATCTTTTCTGATTAATTTACTTGTCATTGTGTTTGCTTCCTGTCTAATCTACTTTAATCTATTGTGTATATCGAACATATGATCTTAGATTCTTATTAATAACTGTTATTGGATCATGATCTCTTGACATTTCAAGTTGTTGCCAGAAAACTCAGTATTAGCAGCTTGCTTGAGCCACGATTGTTACATGGCATTTGATTCGAGCAGCCTATTTGAGCCAGCATTGTGTTATGTGCTAAAATGTGCTAATCACAGCTATCTTTGACAAAAAGAAAACTGGGGATAACTTGTTTCTTTATCAATTATGGTTATTTACAATGATCGTTTGAGTATTAATATAGTTGGCCGCAAATAGAGACACTGAATGAGCAAACATATTGTTTGTGTTTTTAATGATCAAATCAACTATGAAAGGTGCCGGCTAATAATACGCTCACAAACACTTTGAAGGAGGAGCCCATTTCTATAGCTTATTATATTGCTTAATATCCTTATTCTATCAGACAGGGAGTACAGGCAGCAGCTACCACTGTGTATTATAATTGAACTTTGAGATCGGCTCTTTTCTTGTGTTTCCCCTCTTTTTCTCTCTCCGTCCTGAGATTCATGTGAGCCGGAGTAGTGTGCCTCTAAAAAGCATGACCATAATTTTCTGTTATTACTGTTGTTCCTATCTACTACACTGTCTATTACTAATGCATCAGTGCACAAACATTTAATTGCAGATTGTTTGTTTGCTTCCAAAGTCATCTCTCTTCACCAATATTGGCCACTTATCTATTCTCTTCTCTTTCATGTTTCTTTGGCCTGCTGCTTGCATTTCCACCACCAATTACCACCCTCCTTCTACTTTTACCCTTTCTACTCTCTCCACTTCTACCCACCCCTGTCCTCATTGCCAACTCATTCTTTATCCTTTGCTGCTGCTGCTGCTAAACACTTCAGGGCAAAGATTGTCCCTTTTTTATTTTGCTGTCTAAGATCAAAGGAATAGCTTTTGTGATATAGTGTGGAAAACAAAACATACATACCAAAGCTAAGCATAAAGAGAGTGGGGAGCTAAAATTTAAAAAGAAATAGAAAACTGCTTGACAGTGAGAGTAGCCTATCAAAGGTCTATTACTATGTCACTCCCTTGCAGTGGATTATATACAAGATCAAGCAAAAGATAATCCTCTCTATCAGATCCCCTTTTTACTCCATGGGCTTTCTATCTGAGCGACTGCTGCTTGTTAATATGCTTATATGGCTAGACATAATAATGCTATACAACAAAAACTAATCTTCTTTGGTTGGAATCTAATTAAAGTCCTAAAAATATTTCCATTCTTAATCTATTAAATTGCAACAAATTTTCTTGGTCCTTTCTTCTCTCGCCTCAATTTGAATATTTAGGTGGTTTAATTCCAGTGTAGGGTTTCAATTAATGTTCGTTCAAAAATGAGACTATATATTTGAAAATTAGGAGATAATTTGAATGGGTTTAAGGAAAGTTAAGGTACAATAGCTGCTAGCTGTAAAGAGAATCCCATATTCTCTTTACAGCTAGCAGCTATTGTACCTTACCTTTAGATTTTAATATGAAAATGTCTTCACATGAATTGATTCATGAACATTTACATTCTATTTCTGAATTGTATTTTTATGAAGGAATATTTCACTCTTATAGCATCTATTAGACTCGTCACCAGAATTCAACTATAACTGGTTATGAAGTATGTATACTTGTAAAATCACATACTTTAAGGATCTAAAGCAGGCTTCTCAACCTTTTTGTTGTCACTGCCCACTTTCATATGGAAATTTTTTCCACTGCCCACCTGTATAGTAAATATTCAAAAGGATACAAAAAAAAATGTTTAAATCTTACAAAACAATAAAAATGAACAGCTTTCACATTACAAGATTCTTTAATGAAAGTATGTAAAGTAATAACATCAAATGTTTGGCACACACATACCGTTTTCAGATACCAATGCGATCCCAGTGTCTGTTGTGACCCAGCTAGTGCAGACACATTGGGTTTCAAATTAGTCACCTTGCTTGGTTATATTCAGCCTACTTCTAATTTTAGATAGAAAGGTACTGACATGGCTGAAACCAGCTTCTACCAAATAGGACATTGGGAAGGCAAGCCAAATAAACTTTGTGCTTCCATAGATTGGAGTAAGAATGCAATATACTTTGATGATACCACAAGACTTGTTTGCTGTGAAGCCAATGTCATTTTGTAACTATTAATTCTTCCTTCACATCGTCTTCGCAATCGACTACTTGGACTTCAAACAAGTTGCAATACCAAACTGGAACAGACAATGCAATAATATCTTGGAATCACTGTACCATGTCATGCAATGATTGCATATAGTCACGATAGATAATTATATCCTCATCAACCAATTCATCTTTCAAGCTATCCAATCATTGAAATTGGAGTTGACACCAGGAAATGTTAATCTTATATAGCACCGATTTAGAAATGAAGGCAGTGATGGACGCTTTACAGTTGACAAGGCATTTTTTATTTTTTTTTTGCTTTCCTTTCAATAACGTATTAAGATCATTAAGTTTGAATATGTCGCTAAGGAAAAAGATATCATGTTTTGCAGCAATTAGAGAAGTGGACAGGGCAGTGTTTTGAAAAGATTTTATGATTGTATCAAACAGTTCGACAAATGAACAATACAGTTGCCTTTTGTCAACCATCATACTTTAGTATGGTACAAAAGCCTCACATAGTCCTCATCATTATCAAGGCACAGTTAATGGAAAATTTAGTTTGTTCATCTTGATGTATCTCGTATGTAGTGTAGTACAGATGTATACACACCTACACAAACATTTACTCATTTCTCTATGCACCTCCATAATGTGCGATATCACAGTGCTGCTTGGTAAGTTAATAATAGAAAATGTTACTGTTGACTCATTTTTTATTGTCAATTACAGACTTTAATACTCAAAATCCTATACCGCCCACCAAAATTTCAAAACTTCCAACATTTTCTGCACAGTTGCTCACCTCCCACCCTAGAGTTGAAATCACCCAGGTTGAGAAACCCTGAACTAAAATCATTTTAAGACTTTAGTTTCTTTAATGGTATAAACCTTATGGTAACTACTCTTTGGATTCTATGTAAAGGAATTCCTTTTTGACTAGTTTGAAATAATTTTCTTTCTTCTAGGTGAGTTTTCAGCCTCACCAGTCTAGCATTTGAATGGAACCTTAAACTTCTCAACAGCCAGTTTACTTTACCACTGTGTCAAACATATATATTGTCAATATTTTGAGGGGAAAAAAATGGTTAGGAATTGATTTTTAGAACTGAATACAGTAAAAATTGATTTGAAATTACTTTTAATTTCTCCACTCTTTTGAGTGCAATACATTTTAAATATCTTCTTTGAAGGTTTAATTTTGGTTATAATTGCAATAAAATAGCATAAAGTTAGTCGTAAAAAAAAGGAAAACATACTTTTGTGTAATCACAGTGGATTTCTAAGCGGATTTATCAATTCCACCATAATGATGGATTTGTCATCAGAAAAAATGAAGCTATTTTTAAAATTCTTTCAAAAATAGAATTGACATCGGAGAAATTTGTTTCAAATAACATTAGTTAATTTAATGATCAATTGATTGGATTTTGGGAAAATATTGCTTACTTTCCATAGAAAACTTTGTGAAAAATGCATTTATTTACCAGGGGTGTTTACGAGTGGACACAGTTCAAAGGTCAACTAACTGACTTTCTACTCTCCCCATACCATATAAAAAATTTCAAGTTTTTTAATGGATGACAGGAAATGTCAACACCTAATCAAATACTACTTTCAACACCTACTGACAAAATCAATTCAAATTTCTGTATTCCATGCTACCATACTTGATGAAATGTATTGTATGTAATTAAACCAAAAAATAATCAATTCTTTTAAAAAAAAGAAAAGTCTTATCAAACTTTACATTTATCGATAAATAAAACACAGTATTACTTAATAATAATGTTTCAGAAGCATCCAAGTAGCAGAAACATTATTAATTTAATTGCATTTCTTATTTTCTGATTCAGGGCTGATTTTAAAAGATATAGTCTGCACTTTTAATTAAAATTTCAACTGAATTAATTTCTCTGGGAACTTATCTTTATAGAAATGTCAATGTTTTTGGCATCCAAAAGGTATTTTATTGAGATTTCATAAAATCAAAATGGGGGTTGGTTGAATAAAAAAAAAATATTTCCATAAGTTTTTCTTATCTTACAAAATAGCCCTTTCATAAAAAAATTCGTCCAAAATCGAATAAGTTCTGAAAATTTTTATTGAAATTGGTTGATTGGCATATTTTTGATAAAATTTTAAAATTTGTTTGTAAATTTGGCTAAATTTTACTAATACAAAATCTTATGGTTAACTGGTTTGTGAGTGTAAAACAAGTTTCAACCACAATTATCTCCGGTTTATATTGTCTACACAAATAAATTTTAGATGAGAATTTTCTACAATCTTTCTTCTCATTAATAAAACAGAGATTATGATAAAATTGATAGGTTACAAGTTCCGGACGTTTTTATTGACACATCACTTTTTGTCAAAAGTCCAAGATATATCCTATTTGAGCTACGTAAGAATTTCTTATCACCTGCAGCTGTGTATAACATAAAATGCCTATTTATTGTAATCTAAAGTAATGCAAGAAACACTTGTTTCCTCTAACTTGGTATTCTCCCTTCCATCGCTTCACATAGCTTTCACACAATTATCTCTTTCTTTCACTGTTCCTCCTTAATGAGGAAGATTACCTCAAAGTTCACTCGAATAAATATAAGATTATTTACAAATAAGAAATTTTGAAATTGCAAAACTTGCCACTTTTAGAGAAAAAGAGTTAAATATTCCATCAATTTTGCTGGACTGCTTACTATAGAGCTGTGGTTCCCAATCCGG
>VCCN01007157.1:5640176-5652806 GCA_006491835.1 Architeuthis dux | reverse complement strand
TTTTTTTTAATGTTTTGGTTGTTGCATTTCATTACCTTATTGAATTCATTCTCAGTTGATTCAAGGTTGTAAAATCTGTTTCATCATACACAGCTGCATGATGTATTTATCTAATCAGCATGGGCGTTCACTGGGGGGGCTGCAAACGGGGGCATTTGCCCTCCTCTGGATCGGGCCTTCTCACTGATGGCGAGGGTGTTTGAAAGTTGGAACCTTATAAAGAGGCCCGGGGATCAAGGGGCCACTATGAACAAGGACAGCTTAGGATGGGTCACAGCTTAGAAACTCCGTAGTCTCTTACTCTACAACCAATATCTGGATATATACCCCCCCCTCCCTATATATATCCTAATATATCCTTTTGCTCCTCCCTGGGAAAGTGGCAGCAGACGCCCATGCTAATCAGTATTCCTGAGTGTTATTCTAACTACAAATAACAATTTTACTTAATTGCCTTGGGCTTTTAGTGTACATGGCAAACTGCATTGACTCCATTGTCTTAAAATGCAATAAAGGATAACTGTATTTTTTAATATTGTTGAATTTTATTCTTTTCTTTTTACAAACAAGTGACTTTCAAATTTGATTTACCAACATTTCTTATGAAATAACTTTTGATGTACATACTACTTTTGTGATTATCCTTTTTTTTTGTGTATATTTTATCGCTTTGATTTGGGTAATTTCAAAATTCTACACGTTTCAAATTTTTACATTACAGTATTTTATCTTCAGTACACTTAAATAACCAAAATACATTTTAAATTCAGCATCTCAGAAATAACTTTAACATTTACACTCTTCAAATCAAAATTAGGTTTGTTTTACAAGTCTGTCTTAGATAAAACTTTATGCAACATATATATTACAGATTTTATAAGCAAAAGACAGCATCAAAGTGAATGTCTTTTCCCATATTCAAAATCTATCTCTTGGTTTTTTTAAAATCAAACTCCACTAGTTTTCTGCTCTGGCTTGAAGCTTGAAGCTTTTCCTGAATCACGGCCAACTGCTTGGCTACTGAGCCAAAATAGCAAAGCCTCGGGGAATTGTATTACCATTTTAAGTTCTCTTTAGGATTTTATCACTCAATTGATGTCATTTGATAATTGAAAAAGATACCTTCAGTGCTCTTCCCATATGTAAAGTAGAAGTTCATAATATTTCAATTGTTAATATTTGATCCTCATCATGTGAAAGTGATGAAGGAAAATAAGCATAAGCTGATCAGCAATTGATAAAAGAATCTTGTGAGGGAATTCTTCTTGCAATATTTGAATAAATACTGAAGACAGCTATTAGAATGTTAGTTTTTAGTCTTGTACTCATAAAATCCTCAATACACAATTCTTCTTCTGAGTAGACCCGGCCTTATCTCCTGGTAAAGCCGACAGAGCAAAGGTACCCAGTTCAGTGACTTAAGGGGATAAAATGTTATGGGTCAGTCTATGATGAGTAAAGATCTGACAGTGTTCAGATTTTCTGGAGACCAACTTTTTAAGATAAGGGATTTAATCTGTAAAAACATTTTAAATAACTATTTTCTTAAAATCAAAACCTGCCAATGCTTTGTAAGTCTTCTTTGCTTGGAAGATAATCTTTAAGTATCACTCTCAATTCCACTGTTAAGGCATAATTCATTTAAAACTGGTTTTAACTGTCAAACTCAAAGCAAATAATGTTGCATTTAATTACGCAGTGATTAGTTTTCTTATTGCCTAATACTGTTTAAGATATCTTTAGGTCATCAAGTTTTCTGTTATGTTCATTGGTCCTGCTATTCATTTAACAAGTCCAGAATTATTTGCCATGTGAACATATAAAAATGACACTTTCTTTCACCTAACTTAAGATTTTTTTAATATTTAAGTATGTGAGCTCAAAATATACATTAATGAAATTAAGTTAATTTTATGAAGATGGTTTCTAAATTTAGAACAATATTTAGAACTAATAATTACAAATTACAATGTAATAATTGTTTAAAAATTTAATTGTTAACAATAAATATACAGGCATCCAACAAATTTTGATATACAGATATGCATAAAGCATATTTGTTAGATAATTTGTCTATTCTAATGCAAATGCAATTGAAAATATAAGACCTGAGCAATTACAAACCTATTGTCATGAGCAAAAGTTTGAATTGATAAATCCAAGTTTGAGTTCTTGTGAAATAAACATGAGAATAAAGTAAACTTTTTTTTAAAATTCATCACTGAAGGAAAAAGTATGAAAATTGAGAGATGAGTGAAACGTTGAACATTTTTGAAAAAATTTAAATGTATTTATGTGCTTGCAGGATTAACATGCACCTATTTTTAACACCTGTAAACCTTTAAAAAAATACTTAATTAATGACACGTTTTAGGAATTTGCTTTTGTTTTTATATTATTTCTGTAAACCTCTTTCCTATCATGATAATTATATTGGACTAATTGAATTATACATTTGCCACTTGTCTATTCTAAACATTTTGTTATCAGATAATTTTACATGAAGAGGCAGAGTTTTAAAGAAAAACAGTAGGTGGTGTGAATAAAGGATTAAAACCTTCCTTCTATAAAAATGAAAGCTTTTCCACATTTTTGGAGAAGAATTAGTTCTTTTGTGGGGAATAACTATAGAAAGTGTCAACTGAGGTACACCGTTTCTCCTTTGCTATTTTCTTTGTGAATTTAAGAATTAGTAAACAAAAGGTGTGTGTGTCTGGCTGGCTGATCCTCATGTTGAGGCCAGCTATTGACAACTTGAGTTCAGCTGGTCACATGTCTATTGTTCCTCTGTAACCAGACAATAAAGACCCAGCACAATCACTTTCCCCATTGACTGTTTCTGCTATTCACTTAACATCAAGTACCCCTCCTCTCTTTGTGTTCTCTTTATCTGTTTGATAACTTGAACAACCAATTTGAAATTATTTTCTATTTGGCCAATTATATTCGGACTGCTTGAAATGGCATTTGAAGTTCTTGATTATAATGCTGATTCTTTTTTAATTCTTAGATCTTTTTTGCTGTATCTGGTCGGGGGGGAAAACGTGCTATTCTTAATTATAGCTTCATTGATCCAAATTTATTGTGTGCAAATCTATACTTGAAGGAGTTTATTTAGATATAAAAAAAATAACCTGCACATGGCCTAACACAAGATGGAGTAGGAATGGAGCTATTGTTTGGAGTCAATTAACTTGCACTAGAATAAGACGAGACATTAAAGTTAAGTCTAAAAAATTTCCAAATTGCTGAAGACACTCTTGTTTTCTGAGCACATAAAGCAGTGGTTCTTAACTCAGGGTACGCACACCCCCCAAGTGGTGCATAAGGCATTTTTCTTTTGGGGGGTGAGGGGGGAGAATAGGGTGGCAAACAAACTTTTTTTTCGTTGTATTGCTAATGTATACAACTTTTGTTCTTTCTCCTTCACACCTTTCAAAGTTAATTGAGAAAAAGATTTTGAAATCTCGAAGTGAGCCTTGAAAAAGGTTAGAACCACTAACATAAAGCTTCATATTGAAATCCTTTTTTGCTAACATAATTACTGGATTTAAATACTGCTTGTCTTTAAAGATTATAAATGATAGTGTATTTTAATACTAGTTATTGTAAATAATGTGACAGTAGACATATGTGCTTGATGGGATTATGTGAACCTAATTTTGAACAGAAATTAAAATAAAAACAAAACTTTAAACTGAATAGCAACAATTTTGATTAGAGTAATTGTTTTGTTGACTTATACAAATATAGGCTTATCTAAGCCAAGCCTCTTAAAAGACCACTGATGTATTTGTAAATTTGTTAGTGTACTGAATTTGACCTTCCCTGGATGCCTTATTGCTGTAGCCTTGCAATAGACTTGGTAAATAACCATATCTTTATCATGAACAAATAGAAAGGCTCAGAGATTTCTTGTAATAGAACAAGAATAGATAATATTGTTTTCTTAGCCATATTTCTTAATGTAGCTAAGAAAAACACTAAAAGATTCCCCCTCTGGATATTTCTGATACAAACATGACAATAAAAATATTTCTTCATATTTAAACTGTAACTCTCTCTACTGTATAAAACTTTTACTTTTACTAAAAGTAAAATTTAAGCATCAAAACATTTGTTGGATAATTTTTGTTTATCTTGTACATCAATCATTATGCAATATATAATAAAAAATGAAAACCTTATCTACAGACTTTGCAGACTTGTATACAACCACTAAATTATAATTACCCTAATCAAAATTGTGGCCAAACACATTTAAACTTTGAAAATGTTCCAGTTAAAGATTAGGTTTACTTTCTCAGGACTGTGTGTGTGTGTGTGTGTGTATATGGTAAGGTAAATGTTTTAGTTTATGTAGTCAACATAAGACAAATTATTTTATTTTTGACATTAACTTTATTGAACAACATATTTACAATTTTTGTTCTATCTTTTGCCAGCTTTCAGGCAACTTCATAATTCTATTCTCCTAGAACTTTTTTTTTTATCTTTATCAACAGAGAACTGCTCTTGGTGCCTTTTGCAGTCTTCCAGGGTAGTATCTGGTAGCTTTAGCTGTAGATCAAGTGGCAGCATGTCTTCCTGATACTTCAACACTCTTCTCAGTGTTCTTGCTGATTTTAGTAATGCTTCATCAATTCTTCCTTGGATTTTCAGTTTTCCAATCTTTTTTGCAAGGCTTTTCAGAACTTTTCCAAGTGCTCTGATAATGATGGGTATAACTATCACATTCTTCCACAATTTTTTGCAATTCTCTGGCAAGATCCAGATATTTTTCAAGATTTTCACCATTTCAATTTCACTGTTTGGAGACTGTTATCCATTATCTAACAGATCTTCTTTTCTTTGTTTACAATGACTAAGCCTGATTTCCTGACCTGGATTGTTTGAAGTCCATAGAATTTGACCTTTTCTTTTTACTAGGACAGTTTCTGCTTTATGCTTATATTCTAATCACAATTTTTTTTTTCCTGGTATAATGAAACTTACAAAAAAAGAAAATTGATAATTTATTTGTATTAAACTCTAAATTTCAATGATTCTATCTGTTTTAATATTTATTTACTCTCTATATACAAAAAGTAACTATGAAAATTAACATCATACATTTCTGTATGGTCATTTTTTAACAGAAAATTCAACATCTAAGTCAACTGAATATTCAACTTTGATGCCAAACTAATAATGACCATTTTCTCTTAATCTCTGAATGAAAGGCTTTTCCAAACAGCTACAACTGAGCTAGATTGGTCTCTATAGTCATAAACATAATCACAGGATGCTACAAGCACTTTGTTCCCGTGTAAGCGGACACTATGAAAGATGTAGTTCCTGGGGTTCAGGAGATCTTGGGGATATTTGGAAACATGACTGTTAAGTGGCTTGTATGTTAAGAGGGGAGGATATTGAACTTGATCCAGGGAACAGCAGGCGAACAAGGAAGTCTCTGTAGAACCAATAGGACATGCTCAAGATGCCTTGACCCCATTGCTCACCTCATAGGTATGCTTTGAGCTCTTTGGAGATGTGCCAGTTATGTCCTTGGCAAGCCACATAGTTGCTTGTTTATTTGGGTGAGCAGTTATTGGATTGTGGGGCTTTTTCATTCTCAATAAGACCTTGAATGCTTTAATGAGATTAATACACTCTATTTTCACAGGAGAATATCTTTTTCTTCAACTTTTTACAGCACATTTCCCTTTGGAAAATGAGAATTGAAAAAAATGTACAATGGCAATAGTAAGTTTAGTTGAGTAAAAGGCATGAATCCTACTTTCCCTTCTAATTTGCTGCTTTTTGGTGTGTGTGTGTGTGTAATATATACACAAAGACAACAAATGTTTGTTTCTGACCTTACATTTTATAAAATCCCCAAACGGCTGCAAATTTGTGTACATGGGTAACGTGTCTCCAGGATGAACAAAGGGTAGATGGCGTTTACCTATGACACCTAAAGGTCAATTTAGGATCTGGTCAATTTTGGCATTTTCAAATCTAAAGGAGACATGCTATTTTTAGGGCATTTTCAAGCTTAAGAGAGCCTGTGTTATATTTGAATTTTGTTTTGTTTTGTGTGTGCAAGCCCCGGGGTGTGAGCGCAACATGCCCCCATATTAATTTTGAAATCTCTATAAAAATTTAGGGAGGGAGTTCAGCCTGTCGTGGCATGGTGCACTTCTCAACATGTATTTTAGCAGAAGGTTTTTAAAAAATTCACTAGCAACAAAACTGTTCAAGATTATGTAAATTGATTTCATGTTTCTAGATTTGCATGTTTTCAAGACTACAAACCTACGTTCTGTGGACTTTACAGAAGGTAATGATAATAGGCTTTTTGCATAGACAAGTTTCTGGTAACGAGCTTCATCAACTTAGTATCTGGCATAAAACATAACTTTTGCTGTGTCTGTCTACGTGACCCAACAGTACCACGAAAGACAAATCAGCATCAACAATCCCGCTCAGACAATTTAGTGCATATTTGGCAACTTGTATTAATTGTATTTTGGCAACCCGAGGACAGTGTTATCTTTAAACTCATTCAACAATAAAGAGGTTACTTAATGAGTATGGAAATCAACCTGATAAACTTTGGTGTCAACCACCTAAAAATAAAAAATTATTTTAACTCCAAAGTTTGGTTTTGTTGGTCCATGTGCAGAAATGTCTGTCAAGAGTGTGTGTGTGAGTTTGACATTCTATCACTGCAAAAATGAATTCTGCCTACACATATGTGCACTATATCCTACTGTGATGATTGCATCTCCTACTATTATTTTATTACAAAGATCAAAGAACTGCTGTTAATTAAGAGAACTGCACACCAGGTACACCTCGCCCAACCAACATGCTCTTGTAAGAAAATCGCCTTCTGCCAAGCATGTCACACCCAGGCCCGTCGCCAGGGTACAGCGAGTAGAGGTGCCATCCATTAAGTTCGGGGAGACTGCGAGTAGAAGTGCTCAGTGTTGCTAAAAAGGCACCAAATTCTTTTTCAAAACAGCCAAAACACACCAAAAAGCTACTCAAAATGGTCAAAAAATGTGAAATTCAAATATAGGCGTTAGAATTTAGGCATCACGGTGGACTTTTGCAAAATTTCAACACCTTATTGTAATTAAATTAGTTTTTTTCTTGTTTTTCCTAGAAAGAAGAAAGTCCAAATATTGAGAAAGAATCACGAATTTTCATTAATTATAACTTGATAAAGTCTGTATCATCCGAATCGTGTCAATAATAACTCTTTCAATTAGTAAAAGAAATTAAACAAAAAAAAAAAATGCCAGTCTCAGAGTTGACCTCTGGCCTTCCATACTTGCAAAAAGCTTTTGATGCAAAAAAAAAAAAAATCTTCAGAAAAAATACTTTCCATTCATTATTCTTTTTTTCAATGATTATACACGTAAATAATGACGGGCTTATATACGTATCGTATCAGTACTTCTGTCTCGGATCAGTGTCACTCCCTGGCCCTCTGCCTAGGATCAGAGTATAGCATTTGTGCGCTCATTTAACTGTTATACATATTGCGTTTTATATGTGAATTCTAAATCTCAGTTTGTGGTAAAAATCAGTGACTGGAAAAATAATTCAAACCTATATAAAAAAACCCTCTCTATATCTCTATGCATGAATTGTAAACATGAAAAATATCACTTTAAAATTTTTATATTTATTTATTTTTAGTAGATGAAGTATGGTAAATCATTATTAACAATTTTTTCATTTTTATGCTACTTTACGATATTTACCTTCATCTTAATATTTTTGTTGCTTTTTATCACAACTCTTCTCAGACCGGATTGCCTTCAGTCGTGAGTAAATAAAAAGCGTTGATCGGAATATCTATATATAAGTTGAGAAAATAATTCCAGTATCGAAAGGTTAACATAACAATGAACTCATTTTTTAATTAAATTCCTTCTATTCTCCAAGAAACCTTATTTAAAAAAAAGATAAAATTTAAGATTCACCACTGAATATTTTGTAAAAACAGCCCAACTTTGTGCAGATGTCAGCGACTTCAAGGGTTTTTACCCAACCCTAAAAAGCAGTATATGGTCACAACTACCAGGCCCCAAATCCACTGTGTAGCACTCCACACAGGTTCTATTCTGAACCGCGGGTCTGAGCACTTTCACACACTCTTCAGCACAAAGTGCCTTCTGTTTCCATTGGCTTGATGAAGCTGAAAGCTATCCAGGACTACTTCTACCTAGGATGCGTCATATTCTTCAACACCAGGCTGGACAGAGATAGACTACCAAAGGCTTGGTTTGCCAGTCAGTTGACTACACAAACATGTCTGGAGTAACAAAAACTTAAGGAAAAAGTTTAAAAAGTCAGTGTTGCCCACCCTTCGATACAGTGCCTATTCCTGGGTTGTATACTAGTGTCACATACACCTACTCAAGTGCTTCCACCAACATTGCCTCCACACCATTCTCAATGTGCACTGGAGCGATATTACCACAAACACAGAGATCCCCAAGTCAGCCAGGGCCACAAGCATTGAAGCTTTACTGCAAAAAACCCCACCTGCTGTGGATAGGCCACATGGCAAAAATAGACTATTGGCTATCAAAGACCCTCCTATTTGGAGAACTAGTTTATGGCTGGCAGAGATACAAGGACTCCTTAAAAAGGCCCCTCATCTCCTGTGGAATCAACTTTTTGAAGTAGACAAGAGAGGGAGCTGACAAGAATACATGGCAGCACAAGGTAGCTCCTGCAAGACAGTAGCATTCCCTGGCTGTCAGATGTTCTCCTGCAACCACTGTGGATAGGCCTCACTGGCCATCTGAGGGCCTGCAAAAGACGTGGAAAACCCTCCTAAATCTTTGTTTGAGAAGCCAAGCTATGATGATATAAAATAAATAAAAACTTGCTACAGCATTTTTCCCATTGTACTCTGGCCTTCCCCAGGCATATTCTGCATCTGGTAATCTTCAAAGAGCTTTGTATCTAATCCTTTATATAACTCACAACTCCCCACCTTACTCTATAGAAAGGATAGTTCACTACGCTAACTGGAGTGGTAAAAAGTTACTAAGTGTTGTGAACAAAATAAAGTATTCTGTTCAAAGCTCTTGCAACACTGGCCCAGGATTCATCCTGGTGCTGGAAAAGTTCTGAAAAACATTGCTCGGGATTCGTCCTGTGAACCTAGTCCTTGTGACATTAGAGTCGAGGACTAGAGATTTTTAGAACTGCCTGCACGTATGTGTGCGGGACCCCACACTAAAATCGACTGCGTGTCAAAACGCTTCCTATATATGTACCTGACTTTGTGTTTGTTAAAAAGGAAATCTTGTTTCTTTTCCACATTCCATTAATTCCTACTCCCTGTGCTTTTCTATTGAATATAAAATATTCTCTTAGCTAATCTGAGTAATGTTTGCTCTGTTGATATTGATCTCAACTTAGAGAAGATTTATGCTTGTTAAAAAATAGAACTGAATCCTGATTACAGTAAGGATATACCAAGTTCTAAAAGATCAAACATTTTTTTTAGTTTTAAATCAAATGTAGTAGTAACTGCTCCGCTTAAAAGTATAAGAACAACAGATATACACGCTTGACCACTAGATATGTCAAATTTTAAGATTGGTGAATAAAGTTTAATTTTATTTTTATTCTAGTTGAAGACTAACTTCATTTTTATCTTTTCAGTTGAGTTTGATATTTGGACCGCAGCTTTACAATACTGAATAGTGGTTTTCTCATTCACTTGAATTATTTTTTTCATTTCCTCAGTGATTATCTGGAATCTGTGCTATGTAAAATTTACCCCTGGAAAAACTTTTTACAAGTTTGGATTTAATTTATTCTCAAGTTCCTGAAAATCTAACTACTAAGTTATCATGACCAGCTTTTAATAAACCTTTGAGTCTGAAGATCAATACTTATGAATAACTGACCTACAAGTTCATCTATATAAGTTCTGCCTTGTTAATTGCCTCCCTCTTTCTAAAAGCTAATTAGTTGCCCTGTTGACTCTCTGACAATAGCGTACGTATATATATCATAAAAGTCTCATAAACTACAACCATATGAGACTTGTCTCTTACAAAATAGTTTTTTGGCGTAAATTTGAAGGGAAAAGAGTTATCTCCCTTACATTTGTCTTAATAAAAATTAGAAATGACCAAACATTACCTCTGACTTTGAATGACCTCTGAAGCCAACCTTGACCTTCACTGTTAAAGGATGTACCCCTATGCCAAATTTCAGCTTCCCAGGTGCAACATTGTAGCCTACAATTGGTTCAATTAACCATAAATGACCTTGTGACCTCTGAGGTCAATTTCATATAGCCAATGACCTTTGCTGTGAAAAGATATACCCCTATGCCAAATTTCAGCTTCCTACATGCAAAATTGTGGCCTACAAAGTGGAACAGACGGACATTTATATAGATTAGAAACGGGAACACCATTGAATATATATATATAATTATTAAATAAATTAAATCTCATAATAAAAGATCCCTTTTTTTTATTTTTAAAAAATTTTCTATTTTAAATTAAACCAACAATTATACGTTTTTAGATACATATTTGTAGAACTCCTGCAGTTACCAACTAGGTCATTCTGATATGTACTCTATATAAATCATACATACTGGAGTAACACCTCTGAGAATCATTAATTAACTCGAGGTTTTACGGCCGTAGTCTCCATATAGGTGGGGATAACCGCCCGGAGGACGAGTATTTTCAGCTTGTGTAGATAGATAGATAGATAGATATAATATCTATCTATCAGCTGGAATATCAATCTAACCACGCGGCTGTGTACGCTATCCTTGACGTCGAGTTGACGTTTTTCCCCCGCAACGTAAATTTACCACTGTTCTATTCTATATTAAAAGAATATCTGTATCTTTGCTCCGAGCTGTGTCTTTATGTTATGATTTCTGCTCATTTCAATTATCCATTTATTTACTTCTATCGCAAACGTTCCCGGTTATCGATCTTCTTCCTTGATCATTCTCAAAACAATCGTCTACGTATTTCATTATTATTATTAATATCCCTGGAGGGTGTCCTCCTCCTCCTCCTCCCCCTCTTCCTTCTTCTCCTGTATAAGATTGTTTTCTTCCTGTCCCTGTTCTTTCCTTTTCTTACCCTTTCCCGCACTTCTCTCATTAACTTCCCTTTTCTTTTATTGTCTGTTGTTAGTGTTTGTTTAATCATAATGACTGCGTGTGTATGTGCGTGCTTTTTACGTTGAGGGCTTCGTTGTCACCGTGGGAACTCTGTTTTAATGCAATCATAGCAGTCATTCACTGGGAGGCAACCACTTGACTATAGAGCCATTTTAATGACAAGTTGATTGGTGTGATTGGGTAATCATCAGACAGCCTCTGCTAACCTGTATTGCTGCGGCTGCTCACACTAGCAGCTGTTTCTTTCTTTCTCTCGCTCTCTGTACTTTTTTCTTTCTTTCTTTTTCCACCCACACGCATTCCGCCTGGCTCGGTCTTGCCCTGCTCTGCTCTTGCGCCCTCTTCTTTTCCCATTTCTTTCCTGCTTCTTGCTGTGATGAGTGCAATCTTTACCTACACCACCATTAATACTACTACATGTAACGTTGCTGCCGTTGCTGACCCACTACTTACATTTGCTGCTGCTGTTGCCGCCGCTGTCCTAAAACCTCAGCGAATAATGACTCTCTCCTCCTTGCCTTTGTACCTCTTCTTAATACTTTTTTTTTTCACGCGCCTAACCCTATCACAGTCTCTCTCGTCAATCCGCGCGCGTGCATACACCCCTCCATACATTACTTGTAAAAACTCTAGTAAATGTACGCTTCTTCTACATACCCACGCGTACATTTCGTGTGGACGAACGCACACACAGCCACTTCGTGTAAGTGACACTACACGAGTGCAAATTACTTCTTACATTGCACACACGCTGTTCATCTGCACATTCCCACGTAAAAAGTCTCATAAGTATTTAATGCGTACTAAATGTACACACCCACGCATTGTACATTAATTCATTGACAACATTAGTTTTGTTTTGTACATTATTTTACATACACTGCCGACAAGTGCCACGAACTTGAATTTACAACACTTGCACACACGGCCCTAAACTTTGAACACATAACACATCCCAGTTTTAATGTTAGTTACGCAATACGCATGTTGGCACTCACAAGTTTTTCAGTACATGTGCAATACACTCGACTCATGGTAACGTAACGTATATTACGTACAGACAGTACACGTTTATATGCTCGCTTACACACGCACGCGCGCTCGGATGTCCCTATGCAGGATGCACGCTTACTTCCAGCATTTGGCCAGCTTAACTCGTTCTTTGGTTTCCGACTTTCTTTACCCCTCCCCCACGATCCTCTATTCGTTCTCTTTTACTTTTAATAACTCTACTCTTTCTTCTTTCTTTCTTTCTTCTTTTCATCTCTTGTTATTGATCCTGAGGGGTGCCACTACCGTCAGCGCCGTGCATGCCGTATTAAACGTCAACAATCTGCGACAACACTCTGAAAGCAAGCTTAAATGGATTTATCATGTCTGCTACGATAGAAGAGTCGCAATAAATTCCTTGATTAGTCTGTTAGCTTGTCATCTCTTTCTCCTCCTCCTCCTCC
>VCCN01007157.1:5621499-5639666 GCA_006491835.1 Architeuthis dux | reverse complement strand
TCTCGCTTTCTCTCTACTTTCAGACACATTAATAGCTACAATGTTTTCACTGTGATTATTTTTTAAAAAACTTGTTTTTACTTTTATTTGTTCATCTCGGCGCTTTTATTCTTTTCTTTATTTTCCCGTCATCGCCACTGCCATTCTCCCCCACCCTCCTCGCTTATTCTAAGGATATGGCTACATTATTGATTATTGTATAAACAGATCCACTTAGGTTTTAGTTTGAGCTGATGGAATATTCATCTCTGCATCACAGCAACCAAACCTCATATTGTGATTGTATAAAGTGCTTCTAATTCACCCCCCTCCCCCGCTCGACTTTCATAAATAGAACTTTGTCTATTAGCCTCTCTGCCACATCTAAAGGTGCCAGCTATTAAACAGCCAGTTCAAGAATGGCCCAGATATTCTATACGTATTTCCCAGATGACTTAGTCCTTCTTTTTGCCTTACACCCCCCCGCTGATTCCTCCCACTGTCACTCCTTTCTTTTCCCACCTGCTTTCCCTTAAACTTTTTTTTTTACCTTCTCTTCTCTCACCTGCTTACCTTTTTATCTATATTCTATTGTTTTGAAGGTGGTATTTTGCTCACATAGCAAAGATTTACAGCAGCTAACTCGATTTTGTATAACTTAAAATCTTTCACACTACATATCTATTGTAGAGGCGGCACGTGGGACATGCAGACCACGCAACTGCGGGGTGCGCCGGAGCCCTAAGGGCGCAATATATCTGAAGAACACTGAAAAATCTTTTTAAAAATCTTTAACAAATTTGCGGGTGGGGGCCGCAGTCGGACATAGTGCCGCAACTGCAGTCTTGTATTTATAAAATATGTTATACCAACGGTGTAGAAATCTTTCAATTAAACCATTTTTAAGGTGGTAGGAGTATCTTTTCCGTACTCCTTCTTTCCTATTCACTACAGTCATCATTTTGCATTTGATTAAAGTTGTATCCTTTATTTTTATTAGGTAATCAATTTTCTGTAGATTCCCCATCTTTCTGCCCTCACCCTTTCACCCCTGCCTATTGATGACAGATTATAACTAGCCTGACCAATACATCCCAGGATACCTCCTTTATTCTCACACTCATTGTTTGCAATCATCAGGATCTTTAGGAATTTTCTTTCCCAAGTCTTAGAGCTTGTTTGTGACACAGCAGGGAATTTCATAGGATTAGACTTCCCTTTCCTTTCATTCTCACTCTCTCCTCAGAATTACATTTAATACTTCTTAGGAATAAAAATAAAATTTTAAAAGAAACTAAAAAAAAAACTTGGATCTTCTCATTTATGAAGCAAGCAAAATGTGTGGCTGCCATGAGAAATGGGGTAGCAGAGGATAACTAGGATAGCAGTATGAGCAATCACGGCTGACATAATTGCATTCCATTCTTAGGTTAGGAAAATTATAGCAATTTTTAAAAGAATTTCTTTTACCAGTTTTTGGCCTGAATAATGTAATTTCTATTAACATAATTTTAGTATTGAAAATCAACTCTGATATCAAGTTTATATAACATTGCAAATATAATTTGTATGGACCAGCATATTCACTTTTCCCCATCACCTTTTATATTCAGTTTAGTTAGTGTCATTCTGTGTGTGTACAGTGGCCACAAAAGAAGTGTTATACCTCAAAAACGCAAAATAAACAAGCAAAAATGTGTTTGGGACTTGATATCCTGCAGATATCAAGTCCAACCCAAAAAGTGAAGGGGAGCGGGATTTATCGTACCTCGGCCAGACACCCACACCTAGACTTTTCGCCAAAGCAGAGTTGATGTCAGTGCACCAAGAACTGTCCATCTGAGAAGATATGCTGTTGACCACTCAATCTGCGAGCATCTTTACCAGTTTTAGCTGCTTTTGGAGTGCTATAATTCTGCTTCTGGGTGCCGCCATGGTATTGCATATGCTTACAACTGAAGAGAAATCCCATGCCTTGGCCCAGCTGGAGAAAGGAGTTTCTATGATTTCTTTTGGCGTAAGATATTGGATTGTAAGTAAGGCAGTTTATGACCTGATGAAAGATAGCACTCCCAAGCAAAAAATTGGTACGGGGAGGAAGAAGACCTCTCCTAGTACTGACAAGCTTCTAAAACGTGAGGTGATAAACAACTGTACCATCTCAGCTACTGCATTGAAGAAAAAATTCATTGATCTCCTGCAGAATGTCTCTGTGAGGACAATACAACATTGTTTACAAAAGCTTTTATCAGGTTGTAAACTGCCTTATTTGCAGGCAGGGGATTTCTTTTCAGTTGTAAGCTTTCGCCATCCCATGGTGGCATTAAGACGCAAAGTTATAGCTCTCTAAAAGCAGCTAAAATTGGTAAAAGAAAACTTGATGCACTGCCACCAACTCTGCCTTGGCGCAAAGTCTAGAGGTGTGTGTCTCTGCCAGATGTACAATGACTCCCTTCTGCCTTTTAGCTGTCGATAAATCAAGTCCAACCCAAACACATTTTTGCTTGTTAAGTTTTATTTTGCATATTTGATGTATAGATTACCTTTGCGGCCACTGTACATGCACACTACTTTTACTTAATAGACTTCATAGACTTCATGATACAGTTTGAGCATCTCAAACTCGGCAACCTCGGGACTGAGGTTGTCAGAAGTTTAGGAAATTTTGAGTGTAGCATAGTCTAGGCCTTTAACACCATTTGTTGTGTTGTCTCATACAAGAGCACGGTAAACTGAGCACATCGGCTCTGAATTTTGAATGGTGTTTGGACATTTTTATAAATAATTATTTAATTCTTAAAAATAGTCAGGTTTCAGAATTTACTGCATTTCAGACGTCCGAGTTTGAAACACTCAATTTGTATTAATAAGACTGTACAGTGTTTTAAGAACAAAATAAATCTTGAATAATGTCAACATGGAGATACAAGCTCTGTCCAGAAAGTATCCATCCATTTAATATTAACGAAAAAATAGCCTACTTAGAGCAATGGCATCTTAGTCCCTTCAAAGTACTCCTCACACACTTATCCCGGCATCCCTTCTGCTTTTCAAATCAGTCTGCAAAGTCCTCTTTCAGGATTGCCATCAGCTCTCTCATAATTTTCTCCTTAATCTCATCCGTAGTCTAAAATCTCTTTGGGGAAAAGCCAGAAGTCGCAGGCAGCCAAAATCTAGATGAGGAAGAGGGGTCTGGCTGACCCGGGTGATGCAATATTTTGTCAAAAAATCCTGCATGAGACAACATGAATTGACAGTCACACAGTACACAAGCTCATTCAATGGCGTTTCACTGCCTAGTATCTGTTCACGCATGCGCGGTAAGGTCTGCCCTTGCTTGGTTGCCAAGTTACACTATGGCTGTGCAACCAGTTCTCAAGATATTAAAAACGGCTAGATACTTCCCAGACAGACCATGTGTATATAATATACTACTTCACAGTTAGTTTCTTGACCTTAGGAGAAGCCGATTTTTATAATCATGGATAATGTTATCAAACGGTTATTGTTATCGAAATCATTCAATCCCAAACACTTTATTCAAAGTGATCACAATAAGCAGCTTCCTCTATATATCCTTCGCTTAATGTTATCAGTCTGTTATTGTTAATGTTATCTAAAAGACCCTGTCTCAAAGTGGTCACAATGTGTGTCAAATTTGCTGTCGTGGGGAGGCAATTAAAGAGGAAAAACCCCCCAAAATAACTGTTTCTTCACTTGTGCTACAATACATCTAACTATAATTGTGTGTGTGTGTGTGTGTGTGTGCATGCATGCATGCATGCACGTGCACTATGATTACTCAACAACTGGCCGTTGTATGAATTGACATTAGCCAGATATATTAGTCAGCACACAAGTGTTGAGTTTGAAGTTTTTGGGATCAGTGGTTCTTGAGATCAGTGGTTCTTGAGAAATCTAATAAAATAAATAAAATATTATAGATCTTTCTTCTTAGTTTCTATAAATAATCTCCCTTGACTTCCGCTCTTTTGAATTATCTAAATTTAGATATAGAATATCTAACTTGGCAACACTGAAGAGAAGTAACCGAAATACTTCGAAGCCATCGGTGTCCGCCTGTTCAAATAACGGGAATATGGGTTAATGTTATTGATTGATGGTATTCTAAGTAAAATTCTATTGTTTTAGTTCGTTGCTCAGTTGTGTACTTTTCTATGATGAATTCCCAAGGGTTCCTTTTATGTATCTGAAAATAGGAAAAACAACGGATACTAAAATAAAAAAAAATGATTGTTTTAAACCCCTTCATGACTTTTGCACCCCACCCCCCTGTATTATGACAATTTGCATAGTAATAATTTTCTTACAAGCCCTGCAGAATAATGATCCCAAAATATGCATGTAGACATTGCCTAGTGAAGGTAGATTTCTATCAATGGCAAAACAATCCTGTTTACCATATTGACAAAATATTTTCTTGTCTGTTTGATACAATAGTATTTATCTTGCGTGAGCAATCACCATATATTTCAAATCAAACCACTCCTCCATTTAACTTTTTTTATAAAGCATTGTGAGAGGTTACTTTAAACTGACCTGCCTTCTACAGTCTAATTTCTCAAATCCTGGTTCATGTCACCATGAATTATTGTAACCTGGAAAAATTAAATATTCTTTCCACTATTCAATTGTGCTCATATAAAATTTCAGCTACATTGGCTGTTGTGTCACACAGACATTTAGTCACTTCTAATTGGTAAGACAGATATGAATGAAAAAATCTTGAAACTTATTCTAACAATTGTGATTTGAATTTAGATAAATATATCCGACAATGTGGACAAACAGAAATTGTTTGTAAAATAAACAATTCATTTACATTTCACTGGTTTCAGTTTCGTCGGAATAAATGTTCATTTTACTCTGATTAAGCTGAAACCAGCGAAACATGAAAATAAATTGTTTATTTTACAAACAATTTGCGTTTTTCCATATTGTCACCGTTATCATCTAACAATTGTATATGGCTTTAGAAATCAGTTATTGAATATCTGAGATTCAAGAAAATTTATTTTTAAAAATATTTTACAAGCACAAGATTGACCACAAAATGGAAGCTTTTATATATTTTCTGACTATTTAATGTACAGTGACTGTTTCTGTTTGTTTCTCTATCTGTAACAATGTACTCTTTCACTTAAAGGTAATTTTGCTGATAAAAATATCTCCTACCCACCATATGAATCCATCTACTCTTCCACTTAAATGAGTTGTCACTTTTTAATAAAAGCTCAGATGAAATTGATATGCTGTAAACATTTATTTACACTACTGATACTATTGTTCGGACTGAGATCCTCATCTTGGTTGTCATTTCCACAACGTTTCGGCCGATGTACCCTCCGGCCTTCTTCAGGTGTCAAGTTTTGTCGGTAACTTACCGGAACTATTGAACTGAACCCTTTATTTGATCCACGGGGTATACTGTCCTCATTCCACTATCCATGTCCTAGAAATTATTTTGTAGTTAATTTTTCAGTTGTGGTGCTCCTGCCTGGGATTGAACCCACAACCTACAGATGACTCAACAGTCAGACGCTTTTTAACCAACGCTTTAGTTATCTAGGCCACCGTCCCAACTTAATTTCTAGGACATGGATAGTGGAATGAGGACAGTATACCCCCGTGGATCAAATAAAGGGTTCAGTTCAATAGTTCCGGTAAGTTACCGACAAAACTTGACACTTGAAGAAGGCCGGAGTGTACATCGGCCGAAACGTTGTGGAAATGACAACCAAGATGAGGATCTCAGTCCGAACAATAGTATCAGTAATACTAACACCTCATCTCAGAAATACCAAACTCAGTTATTTATTTACACTGTTAACAGCTTTGAAGTAGTGACCTATTAAGTCTCAAAGTAAGAGAATGTGAAGAAACCGCTTGAACCCCACAAAAACACTTACTCGAGCAAGGTGCTGAGTTAGGTCCCATATTGATACATGCTCTAAGGATCATGAAAAGGTAGGTGGCACTTGTTGGTTCATGGTTGTTTGTCCACCATCTTGATTTAAAGAAGGCAGCCATTTTGGGTTCCAGGATTTGGTCAGGATAAAAACAATTTTCCCAAATATGGTCATGTTGTATATCATTGGAAAGGAGATTTCATGCTGAGTAAATTTTACAAAACAACCATATGCCTTAGTAAGACATTTCGAGCTATTTACAATCAAATGTCATAAACCCTTGTTTTAAAATAAAAAACGAAACCAAAATGACAGCCATCTATAAATCAAGATGGCAGACAAACGACCATGAACCAGCAAGTGCAACTTACTTTTTTATGATCCTTAGACCATGTAACACAAATGTGGTAGTGGGTAATCGATTAGAAAACAAGTCATTGAATTTTAGAGCGGATTCATACACAATTATCTCCTCTACATTGTAGCTATCTGTCCATACCACACAATATCTTCAAAATTTCTCAGGCTGTACACACAATATCTCCAGAAATTTTCGATGAATTTCAATGAAATTTAGTTGAAATGTGGCCACGAAGTAAGTCATGATAAGGATTTATGACATTTGATTGTTTTATTGAAGTTTAAAATTCCAATTCTATGCTCTTTTTTAAATAAAATTAACAAATAATTTGTAAAGATTTAACCAAAATTCTTTTAATAACTTTCATGAATAACTGAATGATTCCAATATAATCAATTTATTTCCTCTTTCTACCAGAGATACTAAATGAATCCTGCTTTTCTGATGAACAGCTGTATCCAAACTAAACAAAATGTTGAAACATATCTATACCTCGTGTTATATTGTAATCTTCTGATTGCAAATCAAATGTGTAAATCTTTCATGTATTTTGAAATGCTCAAGATCAGATTAACTGTTTTTTTTGTTTTTTTGTTGTTAAATGTGAAAGAGAAAAGGGATGATGACTGAAAGTTTTAATAGAGTAGACTTAAAAACATTTTCTGCAGATGAATAGTTCTGGTGAAACCCTCAATTTAAGGTGGAACTAATCAGCTTGAGGATATTTTTATGGATGCCCAGCACAGAAACAGATAATACATCTTTCTTTTTAATTTCTTAACTTTTGCAAATGGCTTTTAGTTACTTAGAAAAATCATTTTTCTGATGATTAATCATATTACCAAGAGTTTTTTATTATTAATATAACTAGCTGAAACCATGCCCTATCGGGTAGATTTCCAGCTAGTTCCTCCTTCATTTAAAGATCTCTACTGATACTCCGAAAGAAGAAAGGGTAGCAGGTGTTTGTGATACTCTACTACTACTACTTACTGCTACTATTGTTTTTATTGACCAAACGATTGACGAAAAAACGCCCAAAACATTTATAAAAATTAATTTTATTGTAAGAAATTTGTACTGCCATTCGTAATAAGAATGATTGGCTAGTTTATAGTCAGCGATAAAAAGAAAATGCAACGTTTCCTTATTAGGCTTCTGTACTTTAAAATTATGGACATTAGTTTTTAGCCCGACCAAAACAAATCCCTTTATTGCTTCCAGATTCATGGAATTCTTTGGAAATATAGTTTAAAACCTGTCCCAGTGAAATATCTGAATCATAGAACCGTTTTCTTGAGATATTGCTTCAACCACTTAAGGCAATTTTCCATTACTATAAGATTTCATAGTATGATGTAAGCTGGGTTTCTTAGTTTTGTTAGTCTTTATGTATAAGAAAATTAACTAAATTATAGTTCAGTGTTTAGAGAATTGAACTAGAGGCCAGAAGGTCTTTGGTTCAATTCCCAGTACAAGTAGCTTGTTTAGCAGCTCACCTTGAAGATTGAAATCAACTTAAAAATTGTAGCAGATGGACTCTTCAGTTCAGGATTATAATCTTGGCGATAGGTTAGAACCAAAATCTTTGCCTTATCAGTAGCAGGTAAATCTTCTACATGTCCTAATCCTATACTACTATCTTGAGCAGTTTTTGCCAATAAATACCATATGTACCGATTAAGATGTTTCTGGAAGTATTAAGCTCAAAGCACCTTAATACTATCCATCTCAAAACTCACATTAAACTATCAGTAAGCTTTGTGTGTAGTCAGAAATGAGTCTACATTTTCTAATATGACATGTAAATCTAATCCATTGACTTCAGTAGTCTATGCACTTCTAGTAACACCTGTAGGTGTTGTTACTTGACTTGTGCAGGCATTTAATGTGCTGTCTTTTGTAAACATTAATTACATTGTCTTGTGTATTATTTCCTGTTTGATTTTTACTTTTTTCTCTGTTAATAAACCTGTTGACTAAAAAAATGGCTAAAATTGCTTTAGATTAATTCCTGCTTGACATCAGTAGATAAGCATCATTAGGATATTTAAAAAAAACATAATCAAAATTGTTTGGTTAGTGGAATTTCTTATGACTGGTAGTGAAGAGTGGTTTGGTACCACAGACAGCTTGGTGTATAATCCTTGCTTATACACTTTCACTCTCATATATAAAGTCTTTTGAACACTTAGAACTTTTATTATTGATCTATTCTCCACATTGTGGTTGAATAAATAAAACAGATTAATTTTTCTGAAGAGATATTATCTTCCTTACTGAGTATTAATAACTTCCCTGTATCATGCAAATAACCATAGGATATTAGTAATGTCCAGTAATGTCTAAAATAAAGCCAGATTGTACATGATCAATTATAAATAGAAAATTCTTTGAAAGGTACTATTCATTCTTAAAACAGCCCTTGCCACCACATCTTTGGTAGATAAGTGTTTGGTGTTCCATGCATCCGTTGAACAAACCTCTTAATATTGAAATGTTTTTGGTAATAAAGTTTTTAATACTCTGCACACCCATGTGAAACCTGCATGTGTGTGACAGTTTTATTGCCAAGTCTTTACAGTTCCCAGTAGTGTCTCCCTTGCCTCTCCTTTTGCAAGTTTGAAGTTGCAGGAATGTTCCTATGGGTGGTGCTCTTCAAATATGCTGTAAAAAAGTGTTTTTCTTTTAGTTTCTATAATCTTTCTTCTGTAATCTGTTCTCTTGGTATTTATGATTTTATGTTGTCCATAAGTGAAGACTTAATTAGCTTTGAAAAGGTCACTACCTTTCTTTTTAGATTTAAAAAAAAAAAATTCTAAAACTCTAGGCACTTTAAAAATAAAATCTCTGGTGGAATCAATGTGAAAGAATTTTTCTTATTCATAAAAGTTAGCAAAAGGATGTTCCTTCTCATGTTAAAATAAAATTATTAGTTAACAATTGTTTATTTTTGGCTTTGCAAGAAAATCTATCAATAACTGTTGATTGGTTTTATAGCATATTATGATTATTTAATGCTGACTTTAGTGAAAGGTTGTTTTTTTAAAAACATTTTTTTTAAATTTAAAAAAAAATAGTCTTGCGATTTTGGTGAAAGAACAGGTGGCCACTGTTTGGGGTGGGTTTGTCTTACCCCTCTGCAGGGGATGCAGTCGGCATATTCTAGGCCTCAGCCAACAGGGCCGTCAATAACTTATGCCTAACCTCTTTGAATGTTTATCTACTTAGAATCTTCTAAAAGGTTATAATATGATTAAAACAGTCGCTATGGCTATGATAGTATTTTACAATTACTTGTAAATTAAATATATTCATTAAAGTTTACTTCTTCACTATATAAATTAATCTGATTGTAAGAGTAATTTTGATTATCTTCTGTAATTTTGAGATGAGTCATTATCATTCCCAAAGTTGTTGAGACTACTGAACTAATCATTTCTGATGTACATTCTTGATAGTGCAGTGGTTTTCAATAGCACAACCACTCTTTGCAATCTTACTAAAGTTGATCTCTCATGTGAGAAATGGATGAGAAAAATTGCATATATAACATCCCATTTAAGTGTGAAAAAGAATATTAGAAAGAAACCAGCTGACCTGAAAGTTCGACTCAAGAAAGAAAAGAAAGCCATATCGAAAAGTGAAGTAGGAAAATCTGGTATGGCAGATCATACCTGGAGGGTGAAGGGATCGCACTACCCTATCTGGGATACGGTCCAAATAATATAGGAGTATTGTTGGAGGATAAGAAAGAAAATTGAAAGAAGCTGTGTACATTGTCCTTGTGAACCAATATAAGTTGTTGGGACAGTGTGGCCTTCAACATGGTGCAGATTTCTTTACTTTGCAAAGAAAGGGTTGGAGAGCAACTTTGTGTATATTAAAAATAATATATATATAGATTCTCCTGTGTTACAAGTGTTGCAGTGAATGAATTGATACACTCAGAATATTTGCCACCATTTTTTTTCTTTCTTTGTAACCATTGTGAAACCCTCTCTTGGTTAAGGTAGTCAACATGTCTTTGCTAGATGAGTGAATGAAGCATCTGTCCCCTCTTTATTTTTCAGATCCTTTTCAAGATTCCCAACCCACCTTCTAGTTTTTGCTCCCACTTTTCATTTTGCAAAGATTGCCTTTCTTACACCCTATCCTTATTGTTATTTTACTCCCTTGAACCTTGTAAAGTGAACTTGTCTCTATTGTCTGTTTGAAAAATAGTTTATTGCCACCCCACCAAAAAAAACAATGGTTATTCTTCTCTTAGTATAGTTTCCACCCTTCCCATTCTAACACCATTTTAAGTTTTCAAAATTTGGGTGATTTCCCCCTCCCCATCGTTTCCATTTGTAAATACCTCACACAATTGTATTTATGATATAGGTTGTAGTGTAAGTCCCATAGAGTAAATGTGGTATTGGGTTGAAGGGAAAGCATGGAAAAGGAAGCCTGAATTCTTTTGGTAAAAGGAAAAATGTAATGTGAATGAGTCTTAACTGGAACTAGTTGAGAGTAGAATAATTAGCAGATGACCAGCATCACTTCCCTCTCTTTTCAGCTTTGTGCTATATTCATGTATTATGAATAAATAAAACCATTTTATGGTTTGCACTTGAGAAAAAGAGACCCCTCCCCTCTTCCCATATGGATTGTACAGCTGAAGGCCATAGAACTGATAAACTGAAACATCATAGTGATAACAAAAGAAAATGGGTTCAATAGTCTGAACAATTCTTGGAATGAGTAATTTGAATTCTTATTTCTGTTTTTTAATGCTTTCAAAGTGAAGATGCAAGATTTAATTAAAAAAAGAAAATTACCTGAATTTGACCAAATATGTTGGCATAAGAAATAATATCCTATTTCATATTAATACTTTTGATTCTGATTAACAAATATAGCTTTCAGAATATATTTAATCGGTACTGGTTATCTGTAAAATAAATATCACTTATCATCATTCAAGCAAGTTTACTTCATTATCAGTATAGATATTACACTTAAAAGAGCCATTTTCTGATGTCTTTGGTTCTACTTTTTAATAGTTGCTAACTTAGTATGGCACAAGGCCATATGTGGGGAGGGGTATTTGAGGGTAGGAAGATTGTTATGCATATCTTCCTAGTGGGGAGAGCCTGCCTGTTTAGTTACCTTGAAAATCAGTATTCAATATCCCAGCTTCTGTTCTGCTTTTCAAATTTAATATAAAGAATCCACTCAACCCTGTATCAATCCTATGTGAATACAAAATGTCTTTACCATGGAATCATTTCCAGACTAACAACCAAATTTCAAATATTTTTTTACAAAAGGAAGCTCTGTCTTCAGTGTTTAGTATAACACTCATTCAGTGGTGGAAATGGGAGGAGGGGGTACGGCATATACCTACTTCTTGATTTCCAAGTTTTTTGTATGTTCAATGTTTACTAATGGAGACCACTGTATACCTAGTTCCAAAACCCAGCCTTACCATATACATAGATCCTAAAACCTATTTCCATCACTGCACTCATTCTACCAATAGCACTAAAATAAAATAACAATAAAAAAAAAAAATGAGTCATCATCCCAAAACAAATCTGATTTTTTTTCTTCCGAGTAAAATTTACAAAGAAACCATTTCCTGTAAACAATCCTTATCAAATATGAATCTGACAAGCCTGGCTGCAACAGGATCAAACCTAATCCTATTCCGACTGAAGATGATTACTGCAACTTTTGTATTGTATATATAATACATTTGTAGATATGTAAGACTTGTCAGTTTGGCTCAGTTGGTAAGAGAGACGGCTACCTATCACTTAGTCATGATTTCAAATCAAGGTAGGAGAATATTAATTTTACATATCTGTTTGGTTTAACATGATTGGATAGACAAACACTGAAGAGTTTACTTCCCTAAATTAGGTGAGGATTGTTGTTACGGTAGAAAAACAAAGTCAACTCCAGACTTGGACTGGAGTTTGACAATAGCCCAAATTATCATATTTGAATCCTGGAGTGTTATCTGCTTTCTTTGCTCATATATTTGAAAAACCTTTGAGAATCCAGCTCCTAAGCCACAGTGTGAGCTATTACTGTTTTGTTAGCCACTTACTTGTTTCACTGTCAGTAAGCATTGACCATCAGGCACTTTTGTGCCATCACAATTTGTAATCTGATACAGGAGCTTGTGAGCTATAAAGACCAGACAATGGCTGAACATGTTATCTTTGGATTACTTTTATTTTCTGGCCACAGATTAACACCTGGCCTTCACAACAATATGCTACCAGTTGGTCACATGACCAAAGGAATAAAAATCCCTCCCACTGAATAACAAGCATCTAACAGCATTGTTTACTTTATATGGTGGCACTTTTCAACTTGGCTAAAATAATAAAGACATTTGTATTCCTATGAAAACCCACATATTTTTAAACTCTTGACAATCTCTCATTGTTATCTTAAACTGCGCTTTCTCTCCTGTTTTATACTTTAGAATGTTTTTTAACATTATAAAAAAAATCTGATCAAAAGTTTTTTTCACATTTGTTTGTGTTTTTATCAATCCATGGTACTAGAGACATAGGTGTATAATAAATGGGTAGGAAATGGCTTCATTTAGTTGTTACCCTTTTATAATCTACTCTTGTGACCTCACCTCTTTATGACATCTGATAATCTGACTCTGGTCTGGAACTATGAAGGTAGATTTTAAACTTATCTGAAATTCTGAAAACCGAAAATCTTTAAAAACTGAAAGTTGTTTTGTGGAGGTCATCTGGACACTGAAATTTGCATTTGACACCAAAGCTTGACCTGATGCAACTCATGCTTAACCCACTGTTGAGTCAGTGGTGTCTCAGTGGTGTCTCAGCACTCGTACCAGTTAGATGTGCCTTTGTTGCTTGCTGGTATTTAAAACATTTTTTTTTATTGTTTTGTGATTTTGATGACTGAAAATGTCAAAAAAAGCCTCAGATGCTCCTATGGGTAACATAGAAGCAGAAGAGGTAACATTTGTCATTATGCATACATCAGAAAATAGAATTGGTGCATCTTACTGAAGATTACAGTGTCGGAACCACAACTGTCTGATATAAAAACTGAAATTACCATTCTAACAAACTATCATTCTGAAATTTGAAAAATGTTGAATTCCGAAATGTCTGTTCCCAAGGATTTTGGAAAAGAGATTGTGTACCTATATTATCAGTCAGAACATGACTGTCAGTTTATCCACATTGGTAAAGCGTCCCATCTCTTAAGAGACAACTCCCAATGGAGTATGAGGCCCAGTGACAGAGACCTGTTTTCTGTTGTATGCGTCGGCTTAGTGTCCTTGCCAGTTTCAAGTCTGGTCGTGACCAGAACTTTATTCCTAGAAGTTTTTATGACCACCCCCTTGGTGGGATGCAAGTCCACCCTAATCACACAGCTTAGAGTCTACTCAATTAGCTGTTGAGTGCACACGGAAATTTGTCTTAATGAAGAGTTTTCCACATTCTTCGCTCATACCGGAAATTGAACCCAGGAACCTTTGCATGTGAGGCAGATGTGCTAACCATTACACCATCTGAGCGGTTATCCACATTGATCTATTCAATAAAGATTCTAGTGTTAGTGAAATTTTTTATTTCTTTTTAGAAAACAGCTTGCCTAAGAAGAACAATAAGATTTGGAATAGTTCTAGGACTTTGATTTCCTTTGAAAAAAAGAACAGGCCTTGACGTTTATTTATTTTTTTCCATTTCATATATTTACTTCTTGAGTTGATGTTTTCTTTCACTTCAGACTTCTGCATTCACCTTCAAAATGTTACGGAAGTTGCTGTCTGCATCAGTTGTCACCATCAACCAACATCTTCATCATGTCACACCAAATGTCATACCTCTTGCTGCTATCAGATACAATTCTAGCTTGGTACAACAATTTCAACAAGCAAATTTGAAGACAATATTCAGAACCAGCGAACAAGATCCTGTAAGTATATATGTATTTGCTCCATCATCTGTTATATTTGTAATATTAATAAATGATCACTCTTTTGTTTTCTTTAGAAAGAGTAGTCATTTATCTTCTAATATTAATTAAATTCATTATACTGTATTTGATGGATTCCAAGACCACCCTTTAAAAAAAAAAGAAAAAAGAAATGGCCTAAAACGTAAACATAATCTGTTGTCCAGTCTCACATTGGCCAGAACTTGTGGAGAAGTTAAAACACTACGTAATAAATGAGAGGAATTCAGGGAAATGCATTATTAAGAAAGAATTAAGAAAAAATTCTTAATATTCCCTGATGGTATGAGGTAGGGGGGTTCTTATATGCCATCAAATACAGTAATTATCTTATTTTAATATATTTTGTGCAGCATTTAGTTAAATTTCATTACCTCCCCTTTTTCTTTTAATTGGTGCTTTCACTCAGATCTAAAAACTTTTTTAGTCAATTCTAATATTACTTATTTTCAATAATTGCCCAATTTGTTTTGCCTTTTCTGTCAAATATATATGAAACCACATTATTATATATTGTAGTTTACAAATATTCTTATAGTTTTGAACTATTTTTATATGCAGTATCTTTGTGTGTGCATAAAGAGTTCACAAATATGTTTGTATATGCACTGATATAATAAAGATCTTTACTTCATAATGAAATATTGGACCTCAAATATGGCTCCATGAAAGTGGCTAAAGTCACTCCACATGATACTGTTTGAATTTGTTCAACTTAGTGACAATATTCAATTATTTTTTTTTACTATAACTATCTTAAATTTGTACACATTTCAGCCGACTCATTCTCTGGGCTTCAGATGGAGTTTTTATCTGGTGTTGAATCTGCTGTTCTATTAACTTCATTATATTGGGATGTTATAGAAAGTATAGTTTTTCTGGATTATATCCCATTTTTATTTGATTCCTATTTAGTATCGATTTTCATGCTTGGATTACTAATGGGATTTTTTTTATCATAACATTTTTTTATCATAACATATGTACTGATTCCTTTAGTTTCTGTATTTTCCAGTTGGTTTCTTCGTCATTTATAGAGACTACTATTGAAACTAAAGCAAATATGGGCTTTTTTGATAAGCCAAGCCTAAAAATCAAGACAATTAATTTAAAAAGAAAACACCTACAGAAATTAGCTAAAGAAAGCAAGGGGCCAATAATCTAGAAAAAAAACTAAATAGCTTGTTTATCTGATTTTACAATGCATTACAACTAAAAGATCAACAGACTCAACACAGGATAAAAACTTTGTGTAAATGAACTGGTTGATGTGTGAAAAAGAATATTTTCCTAACATAGTAACAACTTGAGTGTGTATTTTTCTTTTTGTATGCACCATCTATCTTCTATCTATTAGGTTGGTGCAAAAATAATTGCGGTTTTTCACCATCAACTTTAAGGCAGTATATCTCAGCTTAGAATAAAAGTTATTAATCGAAATAAGAACCTTCAGAATCTACTCATTTTTGCCAACTAGAATCCAGTCCATTTATTCCGGAGGCATAGAATTCTGGGGTCCTGGAACAAATGAATTTTTTGAATATGTTTTGAGCTGCTGCTTGGTTGTTGAAGACCTTCTCTTGCAGGAAGTGGTCGAAATGCTTGAAAAAATGATAGTCGGTCGGAGTGAGGTCTGGTGAGTAAGCTGGGTGAGGTAGTTTTGTAGCTTAGTTTGTTCAATTTCTGTGGGATCATTCGAGCATTGTCATGGAGAATAATTGGTCCTTTTTGATTGGACGTAAACGTTGCAGTTATTGGTGCATTTTCCTGGCAATACTTCTTTGCTGTGATGGTTTTGCCAAGATTCAAGAAGTTGTAGTGGATGATTCCACTCGCTGCCCACCTAACAGTGACCATATTCGATTCTGATGCAGATTTGGTTTGGGGAAGTGTTTTAGTGCTTCACCTCTGTCCAGCCACTCTGCAGAATGTAGTTGATTGTTGTACAGAATCCATTTTTTGTCACATGTAACAATGTGATCAAGAAATGGATTGTTTATATTGCACAAAAGAATTTTTAAAATTTTGTTCAGCTCAAGTGCACCCATTTGTCAAGCTTTTTTGCCCTTCCAATTTGGTGCAAATATCGAACAATTGTTGAATGGTCACCATTTAGTTCCTCTGCAACCCCTCTAGTTGTTTTGCGTGGGTCTGCCTCAGTAATGGCCTTCAATTGGATGTGCTGTTCTATTAACTTCATTATATTGGGATGTTAAAGAAAGTATAGTTTTTCTGAATTGGATTGGATGGGATCACAGGAGGACGTCCACAACCCTCTTCATCTTCAAGGCTCTCTTCTCCATTTCAATATTTTTCGAACCAATTTTGAGCTGTACGTTCGTTAACAGTCCCCTGGCCAAATACTTGATTGATATTGCAAGCAATTTCCGTTGCTTTGTCACATTTTGAACTCGTAAAACAAAATTGCTTGATTTTTCTTTTTTTCCATCTTTGATTTGACAGCCTCAAATAAACTAGAATAGTGAAAAGAAAACATTCAGATTAAATAAATAGAGCCAAATTCACGCTTTAAAATGGTATATTCGATAACATGGTTAAATAATAGTTTATTCAAAAATAAGCTTCAAAGTTTAAAATTATTTTGCACATCCTAATATTATATATAAAACAACTGGATCTTTGTCACTGTGCCCCCCACCACACACACACACCTTAAATATTGGCACAGCTCAACCAAATTTGTTATGCATACCTAGTAAACCTTGGGGAAAAACTTTGACTATTTGGTTTTTCAAAAAAAAAATTTTTTTTCAAGTTTGAGAGGGGGGGATCTGTTTACAATATAACTAATACTAAACTGAACCCTTACCTTCCGTTCATTGTGCAGCTTTGGCGTAGCTCAACCAAATTTGGTATGCATACATGGAAGAACTTGGACTATTTGTTTCTTAAAAAAAAAAATATTTTCAAGGGTTTTAGAGGGTGTTTACAATGTAACTATAATGCTAAACTGAACCCTTACTTTCCAGCCTGGAGGCCACCCAAAGGGGGATAGTGCCTTCCACAGGAACACCACCCATATGAATATGCTATAAAACGGAACATTCACACTACAAACTTGCATGTGTGAACAAGAAAAATCCCCAAGTTATGGTTAAAATAGCAGGGCAGACTGGTCTCCTTAGCCTGGTAAGGCAATTATAATGCTACTAACTCAATGTAAAGTAAAGTGATATGAGGTGGTGTCCTTTTTTCTTTTTTACTCTCTAAATATTCAACCTGGCGTAGATGGGTACTTCAGCTAGTTCTTTTATACTGTTGCAAGCTATATCTATAACTGTTATAAATTTCTTCCACACATACAACAGCAGTTATTTTTTCTTTTTAAACATGAATTATAAGACCACAAATGTTTCCACTAGATTGACCCAACTCACTCTACATTGAAGTATTGTCACCTAGTCACAACTTCATTCATTTACACAAGAAACCTACTAATAAGTCACTATTGACTTATTTGGCATCTGTTTTACTCAAATGACATGCAGCTGTGCACTAAGGAAATTGTCATGTCTGATGTCAGGAAACCCTAATATAAAGCATTATAAATTCTATTGAAATTAGTATTTCAAATTACCTCCCTTACATTGGAATACTGTTTATTGCTACTTACTCAGTATTTTGTTTTTATTTTTAATCAGGCCACTAACATTACAAATCTTTTCAATTCTTAATATACTACTAGATTCTTTTTTATTTTTAGAAATAATGCAATCTCTATCTACTGACTTGTTAGCTTCTGTAGGTTTGCATTCACAAGGTTATATGCTTTTTTAAAGCATTCTAAATAAATTAATTTTACTTTTATTGTCTTGTCTAATTTAAAACTATGTAAAGTTATTTACTTAAACTGGTCAACATCAAAATTT
>VCCN01007157.1:5572407-5616816 GCA_006491835.1 Architeuthis dux | reverse complement strand
CTCTGATCCTAGGCAGAAGTTCTGGGGAGTGACACTTTGATCTAAGGCAGAACACACAGATACTCTGATCCTGGGCATAAGTGCCAATCCATACATAAATAATCCAGTCATTTTTTTATGGGTACTATGCTAGTAACAATAATAAATCTTGTTGTTTTTTTGTTTGTTTGTTGTTGTTAATCACAGCTACCCACAACATACTGGTTTAAACACTGTTGCTGGGTTAGGTTATTCATGTGTTCTGACATTAATATGTATCTATCCGGACTTCGCCCAGCCCTAACCGTTCTTAGTAGAAACTTGAAATTTTGCACACACACTCCCCTCAATGAGTCGGGAAAATGTTTTTTTTTTGTTTTTGAACATTACCCCCTAAATAGGTTTTTAGACCTTTTTTAGGGATCACCAGCCCAACTTTTTAACCAATCACCCCCAACACAGCATATATGGGTGGAGGTGATTCATAATTTCCCTTGGAATGCTAATTTTTGTTTTTGTTATGATGAGCTTGCTGACTTCAAAACTTTCTGACCCAATCTTTTTTATCAATAAATTGTTTAAAGCCAGTTTTACAATTCGGGTTTTTATTTTTTCGCTTTCTTGCTGGGTGAAGGCAGGTTATGAGTATTGATTTACTTGGGCATAAAAAAATGAGGTGCAGTTAGCTTTCTAACTTGGAATTTCAGTAATGCAACAATTTCACTGTATAGAAAAAAAATGTCTTCATGGGGTTGGCAAAGCTTCTCTGTATTAAGTTACTGTTGGCAACTACAGTCTGTGGCTTGTCTTTATTTGTATGTACTTCCTGTGCAAGTGTATAGACAATTATGACTGGTGTGGTTGAATACATGAATGCAAAATCTTGTGGAAAATCTTTTTTTTAAAAAGACATAACTGCTAGCAGCGTATAAATTATTCAATGTGGTATGGGTTAAAAACTGTTAGCAAATTATTCTTGCATTCAGTTGTAAATTTTGTACATTGTAAAGTGGATTTATTCTTTGTTTATACTTGTTTTTGTAGTTTATAATCTAGGATTTTGTATATTTAATGAATGATGTAGTTTTATGGCACATTGGCTACTGGCTTTGATGTGTTTAGTAAGTTGATTAGCAGTTTTTAATTTAATAGTATTTGTGTATTTTATTTATTTTAAAATGTTTTTGTTCCTAATTTGGCATAAGTGCTACAACTACCCAAGGATGGCCTGGAAGTGTGCTAGGTAGGATGGTTTAGTTCATTGAAGTATTTTACCTCCCCAGTCATAATTGAGTTTCCTCTTATTAACCTTTATTATTACCGCTACCCACATCAGACCGGTTTAAACACTGTTTGCTGGGTTTACTGGACTTTGCCCAGTCCTAACCGTTCATAGTAGAAACTTGAAATTTTGTACACACACTCCCCTTAATGAGTAGTGAAAACTTTTATCCTTTTTTTTTTTCTTTTTTTTAAAAAATTCCCCCTCCACCCAAATAGGTTTTTAGTGGCGGTTCAATTTGTAATCTAAGTTTATCTTAAATTGGTCCCTTAGTTTCAGATTTCTTTAGTGATCACTGCCCAACAAAATGCAAGAGAAATAACTTACTCATTGATCACCCGTTTGTCTAATTTTTTAATTGATCACTGCAACATGGCATGATGCTTAAAGACATTTGTCACTTGACAGTTTCTATTCTTTTTTTAAAATCATGAATTTATGGTTTAAACCATACTGGTAGCATTTTCATCAAGGTAACTTAATTTTACCACCACCACTGCTTAATTTACAATGGTAAAAAGAAGTGGTGGTGACAGCAGTGATTCATAATTTCCCTTGGAATGCTAGTCATTATTATTATTTATACATGTTGACTGTGTGACCAGTGGCTTTCACTGGAGATTATGTGTCAGCAAGTCTTCTCAATACTCCAGGACTCTCCTCAGTATTCTAGCTGATTTTAGTAGTGCTGTTGTTTGGATTGTCTTGATTATTTCTCTTTGCTAGGCTCTTTGTGACTGTTCCCAGGGCTCCGACCACAATTGGCACTACTGTCACCAATTTTTTCAGTTCTCTGGCAAGGTCAAGGTACTTATCTAGCTGTTCGCTTTCTTTCAGCTTCACTCCGTAATCTGTCGGAACAGCAAAATCCACTGACATAATCTTTTCTTGTTTGGGACAATTAGATCTGGTCTTCTGCATTATATGATGATCCATTTGACTCTCAAAAAAGCCTACAACTGTTTTTTTGGTCCACAATGCAATTTTCAGGGAGAAACTTTGTGGCAGGTTAAGCAAATCTCCATTATTATAAGATTTAGAGTAATGTTTTAGAATCACTGCATGAAGAAAAAACTTCATACTTCAAACATTTGTAGTGAAATACACTCTGGTTGTGTGTTTGTGTGTTCCTAAAAAGAAAGCGGGTACAAGAGACTGACGATTTGGGGAGAATAGTAGTGAACGTGGATATAAGTCAAATTAGCCAGATCAGGTGGTATCATATAGGTTAGGCTCACTGCAAAAGGTTCAACATCTCTGCAGTCCACTCCACACCTGTTGCTCTACAAATCTGCTTTGCATCACTGCACTTTGTATGTTTCAACAGAAATAAAAGAGGACACACTTTTCCTGTAAACAACTGGACTTTGTCATATTTCTGTCCGACCACGTGGGCAAACTTTTTCCTGCATGGACCAACTGTTTCTTTTCCTTCCACAGATTCTTCTCTCCCATAATTGTCGTTTAAGCTGCAGTTGATCATCTGTCCTGGAACGAGACGTTCATCATCGAAAATAAATGCATTTTTGGAGACACATGATCCATGTCATTTTTAGAGACACGCCCCGCATGACTTTTGCATATTGACATGTGCAACTGGCTACAGTACAAGTCCTAACAATTGAATTATTACTTTTTTACTAGTTTTAATAGTTTAATTTGCTTGAGGCCACAGTTTTTTGTTTTCTTTTTTACTACCTATGTCTTTCCGTAAGATTTGATGCGCTAGTTTACTAGCAATGTAGCTGGTCAACTCCAGCATCCGACTTGGACTGGAGTTCAACAATAAAATAAAACTTATATAAATGCTTACATATTAAGAAATTTGTTTCTTTTAGTTTCAGAATCTGAATAAAAATATTAAACTACTAGTACTATAATTTGCAGACAGAAGTCATTGAAAACCAATTTGTGTAGATTTCTATTAAATCTATCAACCTACAGAGGAGCCACACATGTAATAGATATGTACATTGTGTGAAGTCTGTTTTCAAACATGAGGGTCTTTCTGGTGAAGGAGGCAAGTATTTTGTTTTGTAATGGCTTTAAAGCAGTCAGTGTGTTGAAAGAAAGACAATCTTATTTCTCTATTTTATTAGCCAATTTCCCAAAGTATACATTCTTTCACAAACAATTTGTGCACTGAAGCATGAAGAGTTGCTCAGGGGTTCACATAGCCACACAGAAGATACAAACATGAGTCATTACTCTTGAACTTCAGCTGCTTTCACCCACCTCCATGACATTTGTATATATGACATCTAAGCAGTTAAGTTACCATTGTATTCTGAAGGAATACAATTGAGATGTTAGAAAGTGAACAAAACCATATATCAGTATAGGAAAACAATATCATAAGATTTTACTACAAAATTCTTACCTTTTAAATGAAAACTTAGTCTATAGAAAGAGCTCTGTAACTCAAATTGTGTAGCTATTGAGGATCTTACAAGACCAACTGCAAAGACTAGGACTTTTTTCTAGTTCAAAATTGGTTTTCCCTATTTTTAGTGCATGGTCGCAAATTTGAAGATAAAATTAATGTCTTTTCGCTCTAATCTTTACTATAGAACTATTCTGTAAATTGCATTTGAGGTTTTTTTTTACCTGTGTCATTAAAACGAAATCACATGGAGTCCTATTAAATCTCTTAAACCTTTATGTTAACACCCTTAGCTGTTGACTATTATTAAATTCTCATAAGATTATTTTAATATTACACAGATTTTCAATGTTAAACTTGGTTTTATTTATCATATTGGTAATCTTCATATAAATGACCTCAGTCCCTTGAAGCTGTTTTAATGGGGCATTGGGCTGAATACTTAATGCCAAGTGCAATGAAACTTTCTGTTAAATAAGCTGCAGTTAATGAGTCTCACCCACCTGGCTCTGGGAACTGATTTCAAAAGCAATCAAAAGTACTATGCTTGATAGCCTGAACAACACTCTGGGGCCTAAAAATAAAGTAAAACTCCTCCTTTCAACCCTTTGTCAGAAGTAATAAAGAGTGTACATGACTCTAGTTGAAGCACAAAGTAGGCACAGTTATTAAAGGGAGTGTATCATTGACAGCAGGAATACTATTAAAGCACAAAGCTGAAAAACTAGGAGAGGTTAATGGGCATATGGCTACAATAAGTGAGAGGATGAGCATATGTAAAAGTCTACAATTAAAATATTTGAACAGTAACAAGAAAAACATCTGTCCTCTCCTGTGTCGTAACATTTCTGCTTAAGGGCTGTATTAAAGTTGTTTGCTTTTTTTGCTTTTTTTTTCAAATATATTTAATGAAGTTGTAATAAAAGTTAGACATATGGGTAGTTCTTTTAATAATGTTACTTAACCCTTGATATATAAAATATGTAAAAATAGACAAAGTAAAAGGTTTACAGTTTAGGTAGTGGTATGAATTTTAGAAGTACTAGACTGACCATGAAAGAGCCCTTTGCCTTGCCTTGATTTGAAATAGATTTTATTTCTGTTCTGTAGAATCGAATAATTTAACACACTAACACTTAGTTGTTAAAGAGTAGCTTTTCATTCATTGCATTGACTCAATAACTTGAATCGTTCCATTGCTATCCTTTCAACACAAACTAAAGGGGGTATTTGTGAGGCTGGGTTCTTAAATCTATCCAAACTCTTTACAGCTTGCCTCAATGATCTGCCAAAATTTAGACTGGATGAATAAAGGAATCAAAAGTGATGGCGAATACTTAAGTAACCTAAGATTTGCTGGTGACATCGTCCTCTTTGCTGAGAACCTTCATGAAGAAAGTAGGTCTTCACATGAACTTCAGTAAAACCAATGTCATGTGCAACAAATATGTTGGAAGACAAAGACACACTGATCAAAAATGCAGAACTGAAGAAAGTAGACCACTACATCTACCTACATCTACGATTCTCTATGAAATCCTCAAAAGAAGAAATTTAATGAAGAATCACCCTAGGTTGGAAAGCTTTCAGTAGAGCAAGCTCAACATTCAAGAACAAAAATATCCCATTAGTTTTGAAAAGGGGCTACAACCAATGCATCCTCCCAATAGTCACCTATGGAACTATAAACCAAAAGATTGGCACTCAAATTAAGAACCATGCAAATGTAACAATGCACCCATGTGGTGTACCGTCAAATTACTGTTGTGGAAACCCTGGTCCCAGGCGAGACATGGACGGCAGTTTTTGGTTCTTGTTCGAGTCCGCCAGATCTTAGGTACACAGCTGAAAGTGGGAAGGTTGGTCATCTGGAAAGATAGCAAGACAATGCGAAAAATAGGTGATATAGGAATTCGATAAAAATGTGAAAACAAAGCGAATTACTGTTTGCTACATCTACCATTCACCCTCTCTTTCTCTCTCCTCCTGTGATCTCTCTTCATCGTCCCGTCCCGTCGTCAACTGTTGCCACTCATCTTAATAGCAGTCGCATGGTCCAAGACCTTACACCCTCACGGTCAGCGGCTAACTCTCAACTGCCAAAAATCACCCCCAAAATTCAAAACTTTCCTTCAGCCAATCAGCACATAGCATATCCACACGTTGTCCAAAGCTCAGCCAAACCCTAGGTTGACCTACATTCCAGGGAGATTTTCCAACTGTTTTTATTCAGACCACTTGCTTTTTTTGTACTACCACCCAGAAGGCTTTATCTCTCTTACCTACTCCCCTACCAGACCGTTCTGCTACACGTGCAGAAGAGAGCATTATGCTTAATATCACATGGAGAGATCAGAAGACAGCACAGTATATTAGAGAAAAAACAGGAGTCAGATATCATAGAATCTATTAGTAAACTCAATTGGCAATGATCAGGCCATGTCCCTAGAATGTCAGACAACCACTGGATATCACAATGTGGATCCCCAGAGATCATATGCGAAACTTTGGCTGGCAGAAAATAGGATGGCGTGATGATTTAGACAGGTTCAGGAAATATTGGCCTGGCGATAGAGATCTGGCGAATCTTGAAAGGTCTGTCCAATGACGGATGTTAAAAGACTGACGATGATATATTAGAAACCGTCAACCAAAAGCGTCAACATAGGTTTGTTCCGTTTCCCCCGAGTGAGTCTGGGTATCGCGTGTACAGGCCGCACCAATGGAGCTAGAGGGCTGAAACTTTAAACATTTACTACTTATTATGTCTAGAAAAAACTGTCTTCTTTTTTTGTTTCTGTCTTTAGAAAATTCTTCTGCAAAATAGGTTTTTAGTGAGGGGTTCAATTTCCAATGTAAGTTTATGCTATTGGTCCCTTAGTTTGTGTCTGGCAGCATTCATGTCTGTTTTTTTTTGTTTTTTTAAAATTCAGACCTTTTTAGTTATCACCACCAAACAAAAAGCGAGAAAAGTAATTTATTCATTGACCACCTCTTGTTCCAATTTAATTGATCACCCCAACACAGCATGCTGCCAAAAGACATTGGTCACATGACAGTTTCTATTGAGTGACTAATGAGGCCTGTTGCATATTCTGTCTTGTTTGAAAATGACACACTTTATCTATTTATTTTGTATTAATTAAAGGTTTTCATAGAAAGTTTAAATTTGTATCTATTGTACAGCAACCTCTGCTGCTCATACATTCAATTGGAATATCAACCAGTTAAAATCAAGGACTGATGCTCTCTGGTACAATGCCCTTACCAGCTGATCTATTTTAATAGCTGAAGCCCTCTCTCACTTGACCTCCAGGAATTAAAGATTGTTACCTAAACTCAAACCTTTTCCAAGCCTGTAACATTAAGTCAATCAGTATCAGCACAGGTTCATTAACAAGACCCATACCATCTACAAAACTACTATTTGTTTGATATTCAGAGTTCAAGAAAAAATAGTGCAGAAACGGCTCAAGTTTATGCTTTATAATAAATTGGATACTTGAATGGCCAATTGATCAAAGCACTGAGGTAGAGCTTAGAGGTTACAGCACAAGGTATCAATGTCACTTAAATAATTCCAAAACTGAATATTTCTCCCTAAAAGGAAAATATATTTTTTAAGGCAAGAGGTACTTGCTATAAATAGCACTTTCATATACTTCTATGCCACACTGGAAAGAGAATGAGTCCTCAAAATACCTCCATGATGAATGACATAACAATACTTTAAGGATAATGACATGAAGTATCATCCCATGATAATTGATCTTGTGCCTAACATTTTTTCTATTAAAAGAATGAATTGTTTGCACACAACACTCTTTTCTGAGAATAGTATGATTTGATTTGGGAATAATCAACATGTTTTCTTTCTACTAGCTTCACTATCTAGCCAACATTTTAATTATTGATATTAGATGAAGTGTAGGAAAGCTTAATTATTGTCATTTCTAGTGTGATTGTAGGTTATTATCCTTGCTCTTTGAACTTATCCTCCTAAACTTGGTCATTGACTTAATGTTTATCAATATCTGTATCCTCTCCTTGCAAACACAACCGAAGTTGATTTTGTCTTAGTGAGAAAAACCAAAACCAAAAGAAACTCACAAATTGGTTCCATATTTTTTATTGACCACTGACTAAATATAAATAAATGCTAACATCTAAATGTAATCTTTATATTAAAAAAGTAACAAAGAAAATGACAAATCAATATAGAAGGTCACTCAAATTCATAGTCTTTTTCATCAGATTTGGAAAGCAACTGCTGAGCCTATCCTTCTGTTGTGACGTTGTCACGAGGCCCATCCTCTTATTGCGAATCCTCTGTTTCTGATACTTGGTCAGCAGGTTCTTGCCACAAGATGTCATGTTCTATCCATGGCGTTGCTGATTCCACATTTCCGCTGGCCATGTCAGTGTTGATATTGTTCCAGGCAGCTATTATCCATTCAGCAACAATCCCCACGGATGGGGGTCTCTTTTAAGTTGCTTGTGTTGGTTAATGCGGCTTGTCCACTGGCAAGCCATTGTCACCACTGGTCATAGAGGTGATCCATAAATGGCTTGCTGAGTGAAACATCTAGGGGCTGGAGCATTGAAATATGGGGAATCACTGCCAGATTGGTGTTGTAATCACGGTGTGTGTGTTTCTTGACTTCTTCCATGAGATGAGCACGGATAATCCCACACCAACATGCTGTGTTATTGTTTTAGATCTCCAGGACGAAAGGCCTACACTTTCTGGAGCCAGACATAAATGACATCCTTGTCCATCCATCCCTGTCCATTTACATGAATAACAACCCCACTTGGAAATCTTTCCCTTGGCACTGTCTTTCCCTTGAAAATCAGCATTGGTTTTAATTTTGTTCCATCGGCACATACAAACAAAATCACAGTGAAATGGTTCTTTTCATTTCTAGTTGTCCAGACAAGGACAGTTCTGTTACCAGTGGGATGTACAGTTCTATTTCTGGGTAGATCAAAGAATACAGGGGTCTCATCCATGTTGACAATGCAGGAAAGATCGTGGTCGTTGGCCTTCCTCAAGTTTATCACATGGCAATGAAACTGGGTGATTTTATCATCTAGTTGTGCTGGTAACTTCTGGCTGATTTTGATGCACACTCATAGAGATAGGCCATGCTGGTTTGTGAGGTTGGAGTATCATTCAGCAGAAGCTTTAAAGTTTGGGTCACTGAAGGTGGTCTAGGCTTGAACTCAAAACCCTGTCACAGAGTACAGTTCGATATAGAATAAACATACCTCAAAACTTCCTCCTATTGTAACATGAATGTGAAAAATGATTACACCTTCTGGTGTTAATTTATTAGCCAATAGCATCACCCGGCAAATCAAGTCACAGTAGAAGTACAAATATATCAGTTGAAAGAGGCGAGTGTGAATTGACTGATATTATCGCTCACTAGGATATTCGTTCAGTAGAAAGTATTGGCCTTTCTTTATAAATCAAGGTGTTAATTTTAGGCTACTTTTTATGTAAAAAAAAACCTTGACTTATATTCAAACATCTATGGTACTCCTAAATTTGTTAGGTATTGAATGACCATAATACAAGGGCTAATGTGTAACTACATGTATACATTTCTCCAAAATTCTAAATTTATGCTGCTCATGTTTCTCAAATAATGGAAACTAAAGGTTGGATTAGTTTTAAGGAAAAAATGTCTGCAAAACTTGCTTTGAAACAGTAAAAAATTAGATTGTCTAACCATTGGTAATGCTTCAGTTTTCAGATCTAGATTGTAATACACTCACACACTTCTGTCTCTCTCTGTGCTTAAGTGTCATTGAAATTTGTCAAGACATTTCAAAAATATGCTTCTCCATATAGCAATCTATTTTTATAGATTTGTATGCATGCATTCAGTATTAGTACATTCCATGTACTCCTGTCAAAAGTTAAACAGCGCTTGGGTTGGTCATTTTAAAAAGAATTCTATATGCAATAAGTTGGGGAAAAAGTGGAAATTAGGTTGAAAGTAATTACTGCCTTCTCAATAAGAATTTTCAAGTAGTCAGGTTGGTACATGTCTTTTTCTATAAGGAGATGTAGATTACAACTGCCAAAAAGTTCTTTCAAAGACATAGTGCTAATTATGAATATAATGTTTTTGAGATGAATTTGGGAGCATTTCAATCTTAATTACCAACTTTTTCAAAAAATATATAATAGAATCAGTATTATACAGGGATGATACTGACTCTTCAGACTGGACAACACTTGTCTTCTTGAATTTCATAATTATCATTTCTTAAAATCCAAAATAGATCTCTTTTTCTACCATAAGGAATAATAATGAACAGTGATTTTCTTGGTTCGCTGTCTGTAACACTGAACTCTTCCGCTCTTTGGGCAGTCAACATTTTGCTGAAAAAAATACTTCATACCTACCGTTTAAAACTATGCACTCTTCCCGGTAAACGAATTAAATATTTTTTTCCAAAAAAACCCACAAAAACCATCTCAATCCAAATATATCAGTGAATTCTTTTCCAATGGGATTAACAAGTAGATCATATGAAATGAAAAAAAAAAATGGATCAGGGCACACGTCATATAGCTGTGATCAGCAAGCAAAACCTGCTGGCCATTATTAGTGGGTTCAATCCTCATTGGATCTCCCATTATTGATAGTCTGATATAAAACTTCTATGTGAATAAATATGAAAAAAATGAATCCGGATGTCATATAACAATGATCAGCAAACTAATCTTGCTGGTCTTGGCTCAATCCGCAACTCCCACTATTGATAGTCTGATACCAAACGATGCTAAGTAATCATATGAAATAAAATAAAAGATCAGGATGCACATCGTATAGCAATGATCAGCAACCTAATCTTGCTGGCCGTTGTTAGTGGGTCGATCCTCATCAGATCTCCCAGTATAGATGGTCTGATACCCATTCATGCTAAGTTAATATCTACTCTAATAATGAACAATCTGATTTTTTGGGGGTTTGTTGTCCATAACTACTCCAGTGTAATAATCAGAATACCTTCTAACCACCATATGAAACTATGGACTCTTCAAGGTAAATGAATTAAGTTTATTTATTTATTTTTTTTTTTTCTTAAAAAAAACATCTAGAAATCCCAAATATCCGTGAATTTTTCCACTGGGATTAACAAGTAGATCGTTTGAAAAAAATGGATCTGGATACACATCATATAGCCATGATCAGCAAGCTAATCTTACTGGTTGTTGATAGTGGTTTCAATCCTCATTTGGATCTCCCACTATTGATGGTCTGATACCAAACTGCTATATTTATAAAAAATATTAAAAATAAATAAAGAAAAATGGATCAGGATGCACATCATAAAACAATGATCAGCATGTTAATCTTGCTTGCCATTGTTAGTGGGTTCGATCCTCATCGGATCTCCCTGTATAGATAGTCTTATACCAACTCATGCTAACTTAATATACTTATATATGAACAGTGTGACCGTTTTGTTTTTCTGTCCAAAATCTATAAAACTATAGGCTCTTCAACTGAAACAAATTCACAATTTCTAGAAATTCAAATATATCCCTGAATTTTGTTTCACGGATATTAACTAGTTAGCAATGAGAAACTTTGTGAATTTTAAGAGCAACAAAGATGATAGGACCACTCAAATTTTATTTATTTTTTCTCCACACCAAAGTTTAACAATCTTTTATAAGTAAAAAAAATAATGAATGGTTGATGCCTGATGCAGTAAAAGGCTTATCCAGTTCTCAAAAGAACTAGCCTTCTTCCAAAAAAGGTTTCATGGGAATTGAAAAAGAAATTGATGCTGTCTGACCCGTATAAATGTCAATATGCAAATTATTTTACTTATGTATTTTCAAGAGTTTTCTTTTGTGGGTAGAGGATAATTGTGGTTACTTCTGTTTTGTTAATTCTTTGTTCTGCTTTCTTTCCCCTTTTGGCTAAGCATGAAATTTTATTGTAATTGCTATCTTTTTTCCAGTGCTCTGTACGTTTTGGTTGATCAGATTGGTTAATTTATTGCGTTTTTGTTGTCTTTGTTTCCCTGTCTCACTCTTTGTGTCTAGCGAGCTGGTCACACTTTGTGAACATACAACACACTGGGGTACAAAGACAGACTGTGCTCTTACCTTACCAGGTGCAATTCTATTCACCCCACCCACTACTCTAGCAGCTGAAGAGGTGGCAAGCTAGCTAGACAACCCTATCAGTAGTGCTTGTCTACCCCCATACAATAAATATTTCAATGACCCTGCTCTTGCTTATATTCAACACTTATTGTGGTTTGTTGTTGCTGGTCTCCTATAAAAGTAATAGACTAACTTTTCACGACCTTCTTTCACCCCGTACCACCTCACCCTAGCGAGCACTCACGCCTCAACTCGGCCATCGGCAGATCCTGCTTATTTAAATACAAGTACCAACAGGGTGTGGGGATGACAAAAAAAAAGAAAAGCTGGAATTAAAACAGTTGACATATGGCAGGCTGGAACCACATAAATTTTCAACTTTTTTTTTCTCTTATTTTTATTTTATTTATTTACTGAAAGTCTTTGTCATCAGCTGGGTATATGCCTTTACCTGGGCAGAGGTTGGTAGGTAAATGAATAGGTGAGAGCCTAGCCGAGAACATTTCCCATATCAGTTTCTGTCTTTTAAGTAATAACAATTTCTACTTGAGTGTTAACTTTCTCTGATCTTCAAGTTTCCCCACTTTATTACCTTCAATATTTTCACCCATTCAGGGATTAGTGTGATTTCTCTTCTTTTTTTTATATAGGGGAGTTAGTTTTCTTTTCGGGATATAGCGTAGTTAGTTTTCTTTCTTTCTTTTTTCTTTTTAAAAAACAGATTATGAGAATCTAATTGTCCTATTGGATTCCTTCCTCCAATTGGCAGGACCAAATGTTCTTAGACGTCTCAAAAAGACAGTTATGATTGAATACCTTTTTGTTTTTTCTAACTATATCCCTAAATATAATAAAAATAAAAATAGTTTTCATCAGGTTTGCTGCAAAATTTGGTCAACTGGCATAGAACTACCATACAACAAGCAGTAACCTATAGTAAAATTAGTGACCCCTTTTCAACTGTTAAAATTTCTAACTTTTATAAAATTGTAATAATTAATCAGCGCTACCAATGGTTTAGGTTATTCATGTGTTAACACATGTATCTATCGATGTATCCGGACTTCGCCCAGCCCTTACCCTTCATAGTTGAAACTTGAAATTTTACACACACATAATTTTTTATGTAATTCTTATTAATTTAAAGTATAATTAATCACCACTACCCACAACAGACCAGTTAAACATTGTTGCTAGGTTTAGTTTATTATATTATTATTTATGTTCTGACATTTATATGTATCTGGATTTCACCCAGCCCTTAATGTTGATAGTAGAAACTTTAAATTTTGCACACACACACTCTTCTCAATGAGCAGGGGAAATGTTTGTTTTTTGAAAATTCCCCCTCTAAATAGGTTTTTAGATTGGGGTTCAATATTATCTATCTATCTATCTATCCATCTGGATTTCGCCCAGCACTAATCATTCATAGTAAAAACTTGGAATTTTGTACACACCCTTGCCTCAATGAGTAGGGAAAATGCTTTTTTTGTTTTTTGAAAATTCCCATTCAATTTTCAATGTAAGCTTAAGCTACATTGGTCACTAGTTTGTACCTGCTTGTTTTTTGAAAATTCAGACATTTTTTAATGATCACAGCCCGACTTTTTAATTGATCACTCCCAACACAGCATATATGGGTGGCAGTGATTCATAATTTCCCTTGGAATTCTAGTTCTAATATAATCTTACTTTTAAGCAAAAATAGGATTTACTTTAGCCAGTTGTTTTCTAAAAGTGGCGATAAATTTCACATGATGCAAGTACCAATGGTACTGAGTACCATAGAATTAACAGTTCATTTGGTACAAATATCTCAACTATTAAAGTCAACTTAATTTTAAAAAAATTGGATTTGACCTTATTGTCTGGAGTTTGTATATATAAACTTTATTCTTTTGTGGTTATTTCGTTATGTGTATGGGGGGGGGGGGCAAACGGCTATTTTGAGTCTTCATACAGAACTACTGAAACAGTTTTCTTTATTAGTTTGTTACCTATTTCATATTCAATACAATTTAAGCTGAACACACATTCAGTTTTAAATATGTATGCATTTGATATAAACTTCAAAGTCACAACCTTATGCATAAAATACCACTAGTCCCACCTTGCATGGAGGGGTTTTGTGTAATCCTCACAAAGGGTCTCCCTGATATTCTGTTCAGAAATGAGAATAAATTGGTTACCTTGAAGTGCTCTAGCAACAGGCCTCACCTTTGTATAATATATGCCTTATTTTTCTTTGACTAGTCTGTGCCCCCTCCAAAGATTGGTGGTGGGGGTAGCCTTTTGATGCCCTCCCTTCCCCTATCCATGGAGCCAAACAATTTCCTACTGTCCCTTTCTCCCTTTCCTCTCATCCTCATTGTAGGGGTAATCAAGCTCACTCAACTTACAGTTGATTTGGACATTTCGCTACTTCACCACACCCCACCCACTCAGGGCAGCTCTATAATTACTGCAAAATCCCAATCCCAGTGTACAATGAAGATAATTATAGGATGAATTCATATTGTGGATATTGGTATCAAGTAACACAGGGAGATGTTTGATGCTTTTAAAGGCTTTCCTTGGTGAAAATTTTAGTCTGAGCCCACTTTGCCTCTTCTTTCACAGGGCTTTCCTTATGGTGGTAATATTTTAAAAATTAGAATGGATTTTTAGAATTGTCTAGTGGATGAAGCTAAACAAACAGCTAATATGGAGCTTTAACATAATGTAATACATTGATTTACTCAATGTTAAACCATTACAACAGAGGCGTGTGAATTTGAATGTCATTGTAATTTTTTTCATACTATATTAAAATACACTTTTTAAAATAGTTGAATTATTTGGTAAAATTTAAGAAATTTGCAACGTCTAAATTCATTAATCTTTATACTGCGGGAAAGGCACCCTCTAAAATCATTCAAGATACTGACTAGTAAATTGTTATATATCCAAATTTAACTGTCCTGATGAATGTATGGTTATAATATTGAAAGGCTATAACCAGCTTTTTAACTTCCAATCTGGTGTTGAAACTATTTTTGGTCTAAATAATATAGAATTTGGTTTTTACAGAAGGAAGTGAGTAGACCTGTTAATTTGAGGTTTTTGTTTTTATAATGTGCTTCTCAAATGGTGTAAAGCTAATATTGTGATGTCGGGTTTATATTTTTATCAGTTGTATGTTTCCCTGTTCATACTTGGATTTAGCTTTTAACATGTCGATGCTATTCTAATTCAACTATTAAATGGTCTTGTATTTTTATTGAGCATCTTTTCTTCCACTTTCACTATCTATCTTCCCTCCAGTCATTATCATCTTTCCTAATGATACATTCAAACTAGATCTTGATCATCATCAGCCTTTAGCGTTTGTCATTGGACATAGACCTTCCTCAAGATTTGCCAGACCTCTCTATCATGGGTGTCGCTGAGCCAATTCTTTCTGAACTTATCTAGTTTGTCATGCCAACTTATTTTTTGCATGCCACGGTTTTGCATATGATCTCTGGGGATCCACGTGAGTCGTGATGTCCAGCAGTTATCTGACATTCTTGCAACATGACCTGCCCATTGCAATTTGAGTTTTTTTAATGAATTCTATATCTCCGACTCCTGTTTTTATCTTGCTCTTCCCAAAACCTTACCTAACCTTTCACCACTGAGTCTTTCACTCTTCCCTGTTATTTTATACACCTAGACATTTTCACTGACTTACCCAAGTTTCTTTAGACATAGACTTCAATAACTTCAATATAGACGTATATTAGAAACTGTCAAATAAAACTGTCAACCTAGGTTTCTTCAGTTTTTAAGTTGGTCTGGCTGGCTGTGTATCTATCATGCATACAGGCTACACCAAAGGAGCTAGAGGGCTGAAATTTTAAACATCTACTCCTTATTATTTTTAGAAAAGAATTGTTTTTTTGAAAATTCCCCCCATAATATGGTTTTAGTGGGGTGTTCAATTTGCAATGTAGGTTTATGCTAAATTGATCCCAGTTTGTGTCCAGCATCATTCACACTTGTTTTTTGAAAATTCAAACTTTTTTAGTGATCACTACCCAACACAAGGCGAGAAGTAACTTATTCATAGATCATCCCTTTTTCAGTTTTTTAATCCAACATGGCATGCTGCCAAGAGGCGTTGGTCATGTGACGGTTTCTATTGAGTGACTAACGAGACCTGTTATTGAAGTTTTTGATTAAAAAAAAAAAAAATCTCCTTGGCCATTGGCTGCAACTAAAATCTCAGAATATTATAATCCAGATATGTGTATGAATGATAGTTTTAATTAATCCCCAAAATAATGGGGGGAAAAAAGGTTTGATTTTTAAGCTTTATATCCTTCATTGTAATAATCTTTGGTTTCTGATATCTATTTGTTGTCTCTCTTAAATATAGCTGTACATTTTTGTGGTTGTGAAAATAAAATTTCTAGCTTAGATGTTTTGAAATTTTAGCCCTATTGTATTCAATATTTATAATTAAAAAAATAAATATTTAATGTTTTTTTTTCTCTTTGAACTTTGGCTGCCTAATAATTGAAGTTCTGGTGGAAGTTATGCATCACATCCCATAAATATCCATCTAAATATTCTCATTTGTTTTTGTTTCCAATTCTACCACTTAAGCCTCTCCATGACAAACTCTTGATTTAAAAATCTTTGGTTCTGTGTAACCATTTTCTACTATTTGTATACATACCTGATTTTACCTCAGTCTGATGGTGGCCAAGATTTCAACTGAAGATAACACAGGTTGTCCCTTATTAAATGTCTGATCTTTACAGGGAAAAGTAAATCACTTTTCAAACAAAAAGGATATTATTTTTAAACAATGTTATTTACAATTATTATAAAGAATCCATTTTCATCAGATATTTCAGAAATGATTCTTTATTGTTTCAAGCAAGCAGTGTTGAGCACACCTCAAAATATCAGATCTCGATTAGTTTTTTTGTCATGTAGAATCCATTGATACAGTTTTTTTTTCTTTTCACCTTTCCAGTCGAAGCTAAATGATAAACATTCATAGGACAAAGTTTGTTTTCTGAAAGAGCTTGAATTGTCTTATTGTTATAGTCTTCCAATTTCTTAGATTAAACAATGTCCTTAATAAGAAATTTGAAGACGACATCTAATACTAATAGTGTAAATAAACAAGATATATAGTGTAAGAAATATAAATATATGGGCTTATTTGAGCAACACCTTTTTGGTGAAATCCTTTGTGGCCAAATCATTAATGGCACTCACAGTTAGGCTGGCTCCTAAGAATAAGAGATGCTTGTTCAAATATTGCTAGATGCTTATTCTTTATTTCCAATCCATGCTGCTTGCTTAACAGTCATAGAATAATGACCTGAGAGATGTGATATAAAGCAACAGAAATAAGATGAAAGACTATTCGAAAATTAATAATATTGTTTAAGGGTTATCTTCCACAATTCTTCTGTCATGCTTCTTTTTGTATATTCTCATTTCTGGAAATTTCTGAAATCACCCTTTCACTTGAAAAAAACTTGTTCACAGTTCCTTCTCCAAATGCTAAATTGTTTCTCTCTGTCTCGGTTTAAATTGGGACAATGCAGCTAATACAAAAATAGTAGTTTTGCATGCTCCACAGACATGGTTTCCCAGTTAAACAAAAACAGCCTATGAACAGACCGTCTGAAAAGTGTGGTACAAGAGTAACATAGTCAGACAATAGTAAACAATACAACACAATGCACATGTACACCTCAATAGCACCAAATCATGTTTGGTTTTTTTTTTGGTTTTTTTAAATCAAGAACTGGCAGTGAGCTGCAAAGCCTCGTCAAAAAGATTAAAATTAAACCTACCAATTGAAATTTGAAGCTGAATTCAAGAGTAAACTTCTTTTAAATCCAATTTCTACTAACAATGTACCATAAAGCCGAATTTTCACCGCAGAAATATTTGGATGTTACATTTTTATCAGAAATAGCAAGACAAAGATTGATACTAGGATGTTTTTGGCTTGATTGCTTTTTCCTTATCCCATAATATATTTCTGATGCTTACAGAGATACAAGAATGGTTCTTAAACTGTCTGCTGCTTGCAAAAAATAGTGATTGATTCATAAGGGTTTATAAAAATTGACAAACATCCACTTCACACTAAATAGATTTTATGATTCTTTTTTAATACTTTGTCAGATTTTCAGATAATTGCATTCCTTTATTAATTTTTGACAAGTTTTTCTTTTATCTTATTTTGTTGCTCATCCTATAGGCTAGATACAAAAACAGTGACTAAACGGTGAGGTAAAACCATGCAATTCAGATTGAAATTGGGGTCTCGTCTTCTCTAAAGGTTGTCTTATCCGCCAAAATATATGGTACATTCCTCATCATAAAAATTGAAACTCAATAAGTCTTTATTTATGCTTATTTAAAACCAAGAATGTATACATTTTTTGTATATTTTATAATCACTAAATTGTGACTGTGTATTGGTGCATACAAATTTAATGAAATGTTCTGCTTGGCTTAATCTCATGGCTTGAGCCTTAGCCAATCACATTACTAATATTACCATAAGCAATAAATATGTATCTAGAAAATTTTCCCACTATTCATTTTATTAACCCTTCTACTGGTTAAGACATTTCTGTCACTATTGGCTTACCGGTAGAGCAACATTGTTTTTGGCTATACAGGTATTGCAGCAGACAGGCAGTGGCACTAGGCACGATATACTGCTGAGTGAACACTCGATTTTAGCCAGAGTTTACTCCCAGAGTTCATTTAAATAATAATGGCCGGAAACAACAATGTCTCTCTACCAGAAAGCCGATGGTGACAGAAATGTTGTTTGACTGGTAGAAGGGTTAATAACCAGCTTCTTCTTTTGTTTGTCCACCACCGAAACATCCAACTGAACCCATGTGGGTCACAAGTTTAGACCTGTCAGCCAGCTCACCATATTTGAGTCAATTCTTGATGTGCACAATTTCACCCGGGGGCCTCAGAGCTGGACAGCAGGTCAGAATATGTTCCAAAGTTTGCCTTGAACCGTATATGCAGGCATCAGATGTTTCAGCACCGTTTTGGTGCAGCCAGATTGTATGCGGTGCACAGGAGGTTTTGTCCATGGGGAGATTTGTTTGGCTCAGTGATGTACTTGTGCAGATGGGGTGGCACTTCAGACCATTGTTGCTTACATCGGTCAATCACCCAGCCTGGGCCAAGATCAGCTGAGGAGAGAAAGTGACTTCTCCTCAGCCTTTGGGCGAAGCCGTCTGGATGCGGGAGGGGTACAATACTATCTGGCTCCAGGGACTTCCTGGCCAGCTTAAGTGCCAGATGTTTCCGTCTGATGTCAGGAGAGGGGATACCAACAAGGACAGAGAACATTGCAGATGGTGTGGTCTTCATAGCCCCAGAGATAGTGCGGAGGGAAACATTGATGAGCCGGACAGCAGGTCAGAATCTGTCCCACTACTAATCCCCCACTAAAGGTAATAACCAGCTAAACTCTGGATATAATTTCAAGAATGAAGTCTCTCCCTTGTAATTATCATTTTGTATTTTCATAAAGAAGCTAATTTTTAGGGAAGTTGCAGACATTTACATAATAATAACTGAAGTACATTTTTCTGTTTTAAAATATTTATTAGATAAAGTATTATAAATCATTATTATTTACAAACTTTATGACTACTTTTAACCTTCATCTTCTTACTGCCTGAGCAAAAGTTGAGATGATAATAAAAATAAAAAAACAAATTTTAAAAAAAGCAACTAATAATAGTCATAAAGATTTAAAATAATAACTGAAGTGTCAAAAAATTACAGACAACAGTATACTGGATGGTTTCATTGTCTCCCACTTGTAGAAATGGACTCAGCCAGATGATGTATGTGTGACATAAGAGGTAGTGTAGCAGCCATGGTATGCAGACAGGATTTAAGACTGTTTGACTGCAGAATGTTTGTTGGGGGCACTCTATCTCGAGGTGGCAACTGCTCTAGGTTTTTCTCTGGCAACAGTAGCAAGGATATACCAGGAATATGCGAATTCCAGGCAGACATTAGCGGCACATGAAAATTGCAGATGATCACAGGTGATGCAAGAACAGTACTGCTGGTGACTCAAAGATGATTATCACCTAACAAAGAGGAACATTGCATCAAATCACATCCCAATTCAATGCTGGTGTTGCTCAACCCATCAGTCAATACACTCTTGCATACATTGCATTTCATGGTTTCATAGTCATCAACCAACAAAGTTACCATTATTGACACCACAGGATTGGTTACTGCGCCCACCTGGGCCAGTAAACATTGCCATTGGACTGTGGAAGACTGGCACTGTGTCACCTGGTCAGATGAGTCATGTTTCCAGCTCTTTCCGGAAGATGGTCAAGTTCATGTGTGGAGGAGACCGCATAAAGCTATGGATCCAGCCTATCAGCAGGGTGTTGCAGTGGCTCTGTAATGGTTTTGGATGTGTTCTTTGAAGTTTGCAAGGGAAAGTGGAGTCTGTTCTGACAGATGTCACATACACAGATCTTGTTGCAGACCATTTGCACCCTATTATGCTCGCTATGTTTTCTGGGTGTGATGGTTTGTTCCAACAAGATAACACAACCCCTCATCATGCGTGGTTGACACAAAACTGATTCAACACTCTGATGATTTACAGGTACTCTATTGGCCCCTGTGCTTGCCAGAATTGTATGGAACATCTTGCAGACCTCAATAAATTCCCTGCAGCCACACCCAACTCTACTCTGTTATGGATAGCCCTGGAATGTGCCTGGATAGATATACCCATGCAATGATTCCAGCCCCTTGTAGACTCTATGCCATGTCACGTACCCACCATTATTCAGGCGAAAGTAGGAGCTACATATCTAAATTTTTGGCACTTTAGTTTACATATATACTAAACCTTTTTTGTTCCAGTCACACAAAATCTAAGTTGGTAGCTTAAAGATTTAACCCTCGGTTTTATATATACAATTTCTAAAGTTTATACCTTAACTTTTGATGTGAATACTTGGTTATATTTCCTTCCATTGTCCTGCTTGAATGAACTTTTAATGAAATTTTATCTGGTACTTAAACAGCTGAAATGTAAGGAAAGAAATGATTGTACAAGACAAAAGTCATTGTCATTTATTTGTGCTCATTTTAAAGTAAATCATATCTATTTAATTCCTCAGCAAAGTTGAGAGAAAAAGCCTATTTTTCTTTTTGATAAGTTTCATTTTATGCTTTTTATCACATTTTTAGCCAGTCTATTCTTCAGCCAATAAATTAAATTCTTAAAATCCTATACCACAAGAGTTTGCTATGTCTTGTGCCTTACCATTTTGGGAACTGAAGCCATTATATTTTGAATCTTTCTGCCATTGTCTTTCAATCTGACTTTGTTCTACACTGCAATGTTGACTACCTAGTAATAGGCATGTTTAAATCTAAAGTCCTATTTTATGGGCAGTTTTCAGCACTGATTTCAAGCTAATTAATTGTCCAAATTTAAAACTTTAAACATTTCTAATAAAATATTGTTTACAAGAAAAATGTTATTAGTTTCTAACATCCACTTAGGTATCATAGATTTTACAAGTACAAGAGTAAAATTTTGGTTATTTGTATTGAAATTAGTTTTCCTTTTTCATGGTGGCTATGTTCCTGACTAACACATCTGGCATCAAGGATGAAACCTCAAACCTTTCTATTTAGGTCTGCATAATTATTCAAAAAATGTAACTTTACATGGTTATATTACAAAATAAAGATTGCAATTCAGTGACTACTAGAACAAATTGTTTTCTCTAATCCTTCTGCCAGTCTGTTAATTTTCTTTTTCTGTCTTTGGAAGTTTCCTAAGATTTGATCAGTCTTTATGTGTGCTTGATATTGGTGATATATTAAGATCATCCCAAACTCCTACCAATTATAGTCGGGTGGACAGCAGGGCCTACTCTGCCCCCACCTCCAAGGATCCTTTGAGTTTGGGTATCAAAATGCTCCTTAGGATGTCCTCTTGTTTAAAATTCCCCTCAAAATAGGTTTTTAGTGGGGGTTCAATATGCAATGTAACTTTCTGCTAAATCGGTCACTAGTTAGTGTCTGCTTGTTTTTTTTTGTTGAAAATTCAGACCTTTTTTAGCGATCACAGCACAGCGAGATAAGTAACTTTTTTAATTGATCACCGCATATATGGGTGACAGTGATTCATAATTTTCCTTGGAATGCTAGTTTAATATATCTTTGAAAATATTGAAAAAAGAAAAAAATTTAACAAGTCTTGATCTCAACAATGTGAGTCATCAAATGTTCATAAAAATTGTGTGGAGATAAATTTTTAAAATTCTTTTCACAATATGGTGACAAACTCTCCCACTCCTCTCAAATCTCATTACAGATATCCTGTTAATCAGTTGCTCTTTAATCGTTTTCTATAAAGACTTCTTTTTTGTGTTGTTTCACCCTTTCTCCCTTCATTATAATTAAAACACTGATTGCTTGTAACAGACTTCAGGAATCTAAGCAAATTAAAAAAGAAAAGAAATGTATTGTAAACATAACATGGAAATAGTTTAAACATTGTAATTCTCTTTTCACAAGATCACTCCTGCAGAACTTAGGGAAAATGGCCAATTTTTTCACTGCTGTTTTCACATATTTTCCCCCTATTAATGAGTAACACAAAATGAGTGACTGAATTTTACTGAGGATATACAGAGGAAATGAAACTTGAGATGATTTGAGGAGAAATGTTCATCTTTGTTTCTCTACCATGCTCATTGGTCTTTCAGTGTAATGGGGCCAATATCCTGAGATTATATTTAGTAGGCTTTTGCCATTTGTGGTTTGAATAACATATTTTTTTCTCTCTTGCTTTTTAATCCATTTTTCCTGGCAAACCTAAAGTATTTGGTTTTCTGACCTTTCATTACAGGAAGTAGGTTAGGTGGATGTATCCGACAGAAAAGTGATTTTAATATACTATTTTCTGGACAATGGGGAACCAGGATATTTTGAATGTATAATAGATATGATTTCAAGTCTAGATAGTTAACCTCCCTGCTCTAAGTTTAAAGTAGGTAATGTTGTCAAAATAACTTCAGTGACCTGCTGATCATTTTGACTGTTCATCATATTTTTATGCATTTTATAAACTGGTGATACCTATGTGCTTCCTTTACTGTGTGCGTGTGCAGATGCATTTTGGATTGAATGTAATTTTCACATGATCATTGTGATTGTCAAGATGCCAGTCTCTTGTTGAAGATTTTGTGATGAGTTGTTGAATAGTTTTTTTAACATTTTGTGTGGTTCATTCTCCAGACTTTTTTTTGTGAAATTTTGTTCAGTACCAAAAGTTAGTCCACTTGGATGGTGTAATGGTTAGCCAGTATGAGCGAAGAGTGCGGAAAACTCTTCATTAGGACAAATTTCCTTGTGCACTCAACAGCTAATTGAGTACACTCTAAGCTGTGTAATTGTGTATCCCTTCGGTGGACTTGCATCCTGCCAAAGGGGTAGTCATTAAAACTTGTAGGAATAAAGTCCTGGTCTCGACCAGACTTGAAACTTGCAAGGATAACTAAGCTGACGCATGCAACAGAAACCCGGTCTTCGTCACCGGGCTCCATACTCCATTGGGAATTGTCTCTTAAGAGACGGGACACTTTACCTTACCAGAAGTTAACTCTTCAAAGATGCTTATGGGTTGTGAGAATTACAAAAGAAGTATGAGTAATATTAGTGTCTTATCTTCCTAAACCTATGCTCATGAAAATAGCATCAAAATATTGATATTTCATCTTATCTCTTTGTCAAATTTTGATTACTTGCAATTAAAGGAAGTTTTTATGTGTATATATATACATGTGGGTGTATTCTTTGCTAATCATTTATGGGCATACGCCAATGGTAACAAAGACTAATATTAATGAGGTTTGAACTCTAAACCTGGTTACCATTTAGTATAGACCAAAAATAAAAATAGAGCAAAAAGCCTTTCATCCCAGTGGTAAGTATTGTAAAATACATTAACTGGTGCAAGTAACCGGTAACAATTTACAACTGCCCAGTAAAAACCTACCTGTCTTTTATTTTGAAGTAGTTTCTTTCTCTTTTAGTATTGTATGGTTAATGAACCAGCCTCGTCTAGTTTCCTTCTCTTTTAGTATTGTATGGTTAATGAACCAGCCTCATCTAGTTTCCTTCTCTTTTAGTATTGTATGGTTAATGAACCAGCCTCGTCTAGTTTCCTGCTCTTTTAGTATTGTATGGTTAATGAACTAGCCTCATCCAGTTTCCTTCTCTTTTAGTATTGTATGGTTAATGAACCAGCCTCATCTAGTTTCCTTCTCTTTTAGTATTGTATGGTTAATGAACCAGCCTCATCCAGTTTCCTTCTCTTTTAGTATTGTATGGTTAATGAACCAGCCTCATCTAGTTCCATAAATTAAACTGGGTTATTTGGCTTCAAGTGTAACAACTGAGCCATCACTCACTGTAAAGCACCCTTTGGAATTGGGATAAGGACATTGAATTTCTATTGTAGAAAAAGAGATGGATTAGAAAAATCATAGACTTTTATAATTAAAAAAAAAAAAAGCTTCAATATCTTAAATTCAACAAGATTGACAGTTAAAGTTACATAGTTTTTAGATGAGTCTCTACAACCAAGTTCATTTTCAAAGAATGATCTTGATCCTTTCAAAGTATGATCTTGATCCTTATTGTCATATGGTTACTTGAGTATGACACCATTGTCATAATAAATAAATTGGTTAACATTGTTCTATGGCTATTAGCTTGTAACATGAGTATCAAACGTTTAGATGGATTTAATAGAATCTGTAGCGGAGAGGAAGTGTGATCCTTGGCTTCCGCCTGATAGATTGCAAACTGTCAACCTAAATCATGCAATATAATATATTTAATATACACGCATCAAGGATACAGTTTCATAATGCAAAAAGGGGGAAAAAATCTATATCATTTGTTGTCAACAATCTTTATAGCATTTTAAACTGCTAGTGTTCTCCTTTTTAATCAAATTAAATTCTCATTTCAAAAACATATAAATAGTGCAATCTAGCATGCATTGGAGTCCCTGCCATCTCAATTTTAAGATATTGAAACCCAAGCTTAAATTTTGGTTTGTATATTTTCGTTGAACTGCCAAAAGCAACTTTTTTCTCCTAATATTCTGAATGCAAAACTTGGTCTTACTTTTCAAGTGATCTTTGTTTGGATACTGCTGTTTTAATATTATAAATAAGTAGATGTTTATGTAACATCACATGTAGAATTTACAAATATGTCAAAAACTTTCATTACATGTGGAGGGAGTTGTATTTTAGTGCCAATTGCATTTGAACCCAGTGTACATTGGCAAAGTTTTGAGGTTTCTTATTGCTGCTCAGACTTTACTTCTACTCTACCCACTTAACTTTGTCTTTTTCTGCACAAACAAATTAATTATTTCCGGCAATAGGAAAAGGGAATTGATGATTTTGCAACTTTTGACCTAAAATTTGTTTTAGCAACTTTCAACCCTCAAATTGTATGTTGTGTAATAAAAAAGAGATTAAATCTACAGGTACAATACTCAATATTAGCAATAGCAGCTGATGGTCCAGTGCCTCTTCTTCTTCCAAACTAAATTACAAGGGAACAATTTAATATTACTTTAGTGATCAAAATGTCATTGGTGATCCATTGAATGATTTTTTGTTTTTAAAACTTAAAAAAATTTATTTACTTGTATTTAATCCAAGCAATATCTCCCAAGAGTGTAGAGCATAAACGCTAGCCTATATCAATCTAAAAAAAAAAGTTGAACCATGAAAAAAGAATTCTGACCATGATCAATGATGGACTTGTGGGTCTGATATCTTATTAAATTAGTATTGACCTTGGTGAGTTCAGCAAATTTGTTAGTCTAGCAAGGCTTTGGAATTATGGAAACACAAAAATAGGTTCTGTTCTTGTAGATTTGGCTCACATCATTATACTATAAAGGAGATTGGGAAAAATGGTTGTTTTACTGAAAAAAGTTTTACTTAAAATTGAGTAAATATTCTCTGGAGATGTCCTTATAACAATTATAAATTACTGTATCTTGTAGGTATTATGAATTCCAAGATAGACAAGGTATTGATTTTCCAGTGCTTTATGATTTCTTGAGAATCTGCCAAGTCTTGTAAAAAAACGTTGGTCGTGTAACCAGTTAAGTTGCTATAAAGTGTTTTCCCCAAGATGCCCTTCTCTAGCTTGAACCATGTAAATATGGAGGAAAAATGTTTTTATAGTTATATTAGCATACATTTTCATATTACCAATCATTTTGTTGGTTTTCTTAGATTGAGAAAAAAGTTGAATAAATGCTGTGATATTTCAATGGTAGAGCATTAGTATGTAGGCTAAGAGTCTTTAGGTTTGAACCTTGGTGCTAAATATGTGGAATTTAAATCAATAAATAATAATTAATAATGATAAAAAATATTTGGCAAAGTAGGACCACTTAACTGTCAAAAATGCATTGTATCATAAGGACTGATTTGACTGATCACCACTAAAGAAGCTAACATTTTTTTTTACTTTTGTACTGCAATGACTATTTGAGTTTTATTACAAAACGATTATTTAATTTTTTTTTATTAAATCAAGTATTGTAAACCATATTTATTCATTTTTGATTGCTATTTACCCTCATCTTAATTTTTAGTAGATTTTAAAAAAAATCACTGTGTAAAATGGTTTAACAAATAATTATAGCTTTTTTACTAAAACTAAGTTGAATTGTAATTAAAAAAAACAATTGAAAGTTAAGATGAAGGTAAATAGTTGTTAAAAATTAATAAAAATGGTTTACAATACTAATTAAATAATAAAATAATCAATTGCTTTTTTTAACAAAACCAAAAGTAAACAATAACACTGCCGGTGCTGGCATTACTGAAATTGTGATTAAACAAACTAAAAATTAGGATGAATGTTAATAGTAGTCAAAAATTAATAAAAATGGTTTACAATACTTGATTTAATAATAAAAAAATTAAAAAATAAAATAGTTATTTTTTTACTAAAACTCAGTCATTGCCGTATGAGTAAAAACTGTTAGCTTTTTTAGCATTGATCGGTCAAATCAGTTCTTATGATAAAATGCATTTTTGATGATTAAGTCGTCCTACTTTGCCAAATATTTTTTTAAAACCAGGATTAAAAGCTCTTGTTCTTGTGATAAGATTTGCAAATATGAGCATTATCAATTTCACAGTAAATGGACTGACCACAGTGGGCATAAAATGTCAAATACTGTCACATGTTGTAAATATCTACTCCTATATCAGATGTGAAACCCATCAAGTTTGTTTGTTAAAAAATCTTTTTGAAAGAAGTCACAATGAACTCTAAAGTCTCCTACTTAAAAAAGAAGGAAATTCTTATGAATTTTAATATTGATTTATTGGATTTTTGTATTATCCACTTTGAACTTAAAATAGATATTTACTAAGTTTAGTTTACTTTGATACAAATAGTGTGTGAAATGGGAGGAAGAAGTGAGGAAGATTGTGTTGCATCAGTTTTTAAAGGGAAAATTGGCATTCAAACTTCTGTGTTTAACCTGACCACAGACCACAGACCGCTGGTGCTGGTGGGAAATATCCAACTATCTCAGCAACCGAGCAGGTTCCTCACATATTTTGTTGTAAATAAGAAATATATTCCTTACTTTCTCTTTACCTGTCTTTAGCCAGTAATTTTCTGCAGGCACTCTCTATTTACTCTGATTTCCATTGTTAAAGAAATTTCCACTGAAAAATCATTACCATTTTTGGACAATTTAATTCTAGCTTGAGGGAATAGTCAGTAAAAGACCCATGCAGCATGCTATATATAAAGCCTGTGAATGTCCCTGCCTGTTCATTTATCAGTGTAGGTTGCCCTTGGCTATTTCTGTCTAATCTATAACTGATCCAATTTTTCAATCATCTTTGAGACTTCAACTGTAATTGGGTTTCTGTTTGCTGTAAATTTGCTTCTAATTTTGACCATGTCTGCAACTCCTTTTCAGTTTTTTTTCCTTCTGCAGCTTGTTTTTTCACATTCTTCCTTGCATTCTTTTCATTCACTATATTCAGTGTGTAGCAAACATGGATTGGTTTTAAAACTCATTCCCAACCCATGCTAGTTTTGTTTTGAATCATCATAAATTATTTATTAGAAGATAACCAAAAACAATAAAATAGAACCTTTTTGCTTCAGCTTGAATGCTAGGTGTCTATACTATTGTAACAATGAAGTTTTAGTTTTAAAAACTAAAATATAAATTAAAATATAAAATTTAGATTTAGTGTTCCCCAAATTGTCAATGGTGTCATAAGCGAGATAACAAATCAAAAGTTCTTATAATAATAATAATAATATAATATAATTATATAATTCCATGCTGCATGGGTCTTTTTCCAATTCTTTCCTTTTAATTTGGGCAAGAATACATCATGCTATTCATAGAGTTGCTGAAAGTTTTTTTTAAATCGGTTATTTATCTTTACAATTACAGATAAAACGAGATCTTTGAATGTTTATTCCCACCCCGCCTTCCAAGCAGGTCATTCCCACTCAGCACAGTACAATCTTCCTACTCTCAATTCCCCCGTATTTGACCTTGTATCAGACTAAGCTAAGCTTAGTAAATATCTATACTGTTTTCCATTTTAACTATTTCAGTGACACTATGGTTTCCTCTTGCTTTGTTTTTCAAACCCTTTACCATCTTCTTCCACCCTTGAGTAGGTATTTATCCACCTACCCGCATGCAGAATGTGACATAAGTTTGGTTTAACATGGGGGCCCACAAGCGTACTTGCGAGCAGGAATAAAAATTGCCCAATTCTCACGAACAGTGTCACAAAACTCCCCTTTTAGTGCAATGGGGTGATGCTGCCCCCACCATCCAAAAGACTGGATATGGTATACCTTTTTGAGTAGTTAACAATCTGTAACTCCTATGATTATCATTAATGTTACTCTTGCCTTGGTTTGGGTCAACAAAACTATTTTCTCTTATTTTGCATAATAAACAATTGTTGCATAGTATTTAATACTTTTCTCTTTTTCCAGGGATGATATTACTTATTACTTTAACAAGATAAGAGACTCTTCAATATATTACTTACACCTGGTAACAACTGGCTTGGAAGTGAGTTAATTGCTTATAGGTTGACATGTTTTTCTACATATGCTTCTGCTATAACAGCATGTTGTTTTTTGTTGTTACTAAGCCAGTGTTCAAAAAGAAACCAGGAAAGTTATTGTTTTAAAGACCTCCCAACACCTGTCAGCAAGGTCAGGATCCTAGCTTCACTGGTTGAGATAAACTGTTTCACATGAGAGCCTCTTGTTTTAAAGTCCAATGGAAAGGTGAAGTTAACAGGAGTCATAAACACACCCTTAGCACCTGTCTTTGTTATCTGGTTATCTGTTTCTACCTATCTTTATATAGCAAACCATAGCCGAACATTAACACTAGAGGCATTGTCTGTTTTTTTTCCCTCCTAATTTTTTCTCTCTTAACAAAAGATGTCTTTGCACCTTTATACTCTTATATAACATGATCTCACACGCCGTCTTGATCTCTTACAGAAATACTTAGATTATGGATACATATTTCATTATTTTCATATACACTCAGAATTGTATGTATATCTTTTCAAGACAATCTAATTGTACATTGTACAATCATGAATGTATGCATATATAACCAAATTTTCTCACCTGCTCACGAATAACCACACATTATATTCTTAAAGACAGAAGTGCACAACCATACCTGATCAAATAATTATACATATTTTGTTCTTTATAAACTACGTGTCCCACCAGTGTTAGGATTTAGACCAGCTTTGTGTGTTACATTAATTTCATATTACCTATTTAAACAAAGCCTTCTACCTGATCAACTCCTTCACATAATGATACCTTACAAGTGATTATTTGCACCTGTGATACTTTTAATTTTTTTTTCTCTTTTAAATCATAAGCTGCAGGTGTGTCTTTCAACATGATAGTCTTCACTTTACATTCTTGCCTAGTATAATATTATTATTCAAAGAATTTTCAGTCATTCTGAATGTTTGATTCAGCTATTGCTGAGCTTGCCTGTAAGTGATAAGGTTTTTATGTGACAATGTGCAATTCAATTTCTTTTCTAGCCATGTTTGTCATCAACACCAGAAGTAGTAAAACAATTGAAATATTTCAATCTTTATTATTATTGGATGAAGTATTGTAACACACCACTTTTATTAAATTTAACTAGTTTTTACATTCAACCTGATTTTAGTTGTTTTTATCATCATCATCATCAGCCATTATAAGTTCACTGCTGGACAAAGGCCTTTCCCATCTCCTTCCATGATGACCTAGATTGCGCTAACCTCTGCCATGTCTTACCAGCAAACCTTTCTATCTCGTCCCTCCATCTTGTGTCTGGTCTTTTCCTACTGCGTTTACTGTCCCATGTGCACCAATCGGTTAGTCTTTTCCCCCATCTATTGTCATCTCTGCTTAATTAATTGTATAATATCCTTCACTCTAGTCCTCCCTCTGATCCATGTTGATATTTTTCTATCTCTTAGAGTTATTCCTAGCATTGCTCTTTCCATGGCTCTCTGTGCTATTCTAAGTTGGTTTTCAGCTTGTTTTGTTAATTTCCATGTTTTGCATCCGTAAGTCATGGCTGGTAATATGCAACCATTGTATACTTTACGCTTTAAGCACATTGGCAAGGTGCTCTTCAAAATGTCTCTATTCATACCGAATGCTTTCCAACCTATCGTTATGCATCGTTAAACAACTTATTTATTTGGGCCACTGTTTCTATGGCAACAAATAACAGCGCAATCTGCAATAAAGTGAAAGCCTTCAGTGAGAATCAAACTCACACCCTCATTGCCAGAAAAAAAGTAGTCTCTCTTTTCTTTTTTTTTGTTTGTGTGTTGTTGCTTTTGATATATCTACCATCAGGTTACTATTATGATCTGTCAGGAATAGTGGAAAAAAACCCTCTGCTCATATTACCTGATGATTATCTTCAGCCGACACTGAAAACTGAAACAACCCAGATGTGGATGATAATCTAAATATCTTTTTAAAGGTTTTTCCCACAAAAGAACAATTGCATAAGTTGCCTGACTTCCAAGCATAGGCAACAGGATTCTGTAAAATAAATTAGGCAATTTTAAGAGCTTAAAACTGGTATTTAAACTTCGTTTTATCACCGTGTATTATTTTAGTCAGGTCTCTTGCCAGATTTGTACAAGTACTTTTATACATCCACTAAGAATGTATCCCCCCCCCCAAAAAAAAAAAAATATATAAGTCTGAACCAAATGAGAGAAATAAGGAAATAAGTTTTACCACTTTGAACATTCTAGATTCAAGTGTCTAAGTTGCTTCCAGTTTGCAATAATTTAAATAAATAAATCTCAATCTTTATGATCCCAGGGTCATCAAATTCTCTTAACTCGGTGGGAAGTAAAGTGACTCAGTACTGTAACTATCCAAGCTGCTATACCCTACATCAAACTGTATTTAAAATCTTTGTATTGGTTAATTTGTGGATACAAGTCTGCTGAATATGCATATTTACATGACCACTTCTGTTTACTCATTGTTTCATATCCAATCCTTAATCCAATAACAAGATATAATAATCATCCTGATTTTAGCGGAACAATAGGAATTGTTAAAATCAAAATGCTCTGTTCATTTCTATTATTGTGGTAATCTATTAATGGCATTTCTATTACTTTTCATTGTTTTCATCCAAAATTTTTGCAATTCGGATTACTACTTTTATTCTGTTTCTTCACCTATTCTTAAAAAAAAATTTTATAAAAATAATTTACCTTGTAATATCAGTTTAACTATTTTACTGTGTTCTATCTGTACTCTATATTATCTTCTCAATTTTACCTAAATCTCTTTCATATTTACTAAGTACTTACCTCACTTCTTCAGTTTTATAAAAATGGTTCTTTCCAAATTAGATGTGAAATATGTTTCTTCAATATCAGAATTTCCTTCTAGTTAACAAGTTCAGCACCAAAGGATGTTAATTAATGTTTTTGCTACTTTACCTCTTAAGTGCCAAACAATGTTAATTATGTAATGTCCCCCTTTTTGAAATTTGCACCTTCTCTTCATTTTGTCCTCTGCACACTGTTGTGACTAATACCTACTTTCCAGCAATACTGTTTAATCTCTGGGGGAATCCCCATTGTTCTATTCTTGGCCTACACATGTCGTCAAAAAAAATGTTGGCGCTGAAGGTGTTAATAAGAGATTTTTCCCTTCAGCATTCCTAGTGCTGATTATTATTTCTGTCTACAAAGATGGCTGTTAGCTTCAAAAGACAACAATATTTAGATTGGAGTACATGAATTTGGGGATGGGAGTGTTTGAAAAAGTGGAAGCAGAAAAGTGATCACAAATGCTTTTGGCATGAATTTCCATTACTGAAAGTGGTTTATTGTGCCAAAAGTATTAATGGAATCATCTTGCAGCATTCTATTTTTTTAAAAACTTTTTTTTTCCTATTCCAGTTTTGTAACTTTTTTTCTGACACCTTTGCCCAATTTTACAATTCAATTCATTTTAATATCTTTGTTTACTTTCTCCTCTTTACTTCAATCATCATCCTATCCTTGTAAATTTTAAAATATTTTTTTCTTTATTATAATTCTATTTCCATATTTTGCTCTTGTTTACTGCTCGGACCATCAAAGAATCGCTATGTATGCCATCAACTTATCCTCATTGCTCTCTCTCCCCACTGCAACTGCCTGTCACTCTGTCTATATTCCTCTCTTTGTCTCCATTTCTTTTATTCTGCTCTCAACGTCTTCCCCCTTCCTCCTATTTGAAATGTCCTTCAAATATACCTACTTCTTGTATGCTTTGCAATATTACTTGCAGAATGCAGATAATAAACCATTCCTTTTAACCATTAAAGATTTGGGTACATATTTTTCGCTGTCGATGGTTCAACTATTTTCTTGTGTTTTTGTAAAAGTTTTGTAACAATGAACTCTCCTCAGGGGAAATCTTTTAAGCTTTCCATATCATCTCAACATGCCAACTTTTTCCATCTTATCTGCAATTCTACTAATGTAAGATTGCATATTTCTTTAGCTTCAGCTTTTCTCAAAGGAGACTGTAGTTTATTGAAATTCTTGGTAAATGTCATCTCATATCCTCCAGTGTAATTTTCAATTTTTTTACTTTGAAATGCGTGAGAAAAATGTCTTTTGGCTAATTCAGTTTGATCTGTTTTTTTGAATAGCCAACAGCATTTGCTTACATAAGCAAAATTACATTAAAAAGCACAATAGTTTAATGTTTACTTACCCTTGCTGTGATTTGGTAGCCTTAGTTGGCAACTCTTCCTCACATTAAGGTAGTTACAATGCTATGATGTCTGTATTTATCTCTAGATAAAATGTAGCAATGAGAGAAATACATTAGCTCATTTGTAATTTTAATTGTGAGGATCTGTCACTCTTTTTATGACACTTGTGATTTGGTGCAGTATTTTTGGCATGTAAAAAAACATTTAATTTCTTTTTTTAAACAATGCCATGAGATTATGAAAAAGTACTTTACTACAGATAGATGCATAGATTAAAACTAAGTAAATAGCAAAGAGACTCAAAGCCAGGTCAGCAATTATCTCCAACACATCCTTTGAGAGGATTCCATTTTCTATGTCGGTCATACTATCTAAATTAATTACGTTTGGTGGTAATTTTTGGCCATAGTTTGGATGATGGCTTAATTGTGTACCAATCCCTAATTAGAGATACTCTTCTCTTTAATAATCCTTAATACTAGTTTTGTGAAACTTATAAAACTTCAAGCATCCAAATCAATGTTTTGAATAATGCACATTAAACTGAACACAGAAAAATGAAACACAATACTACTGTAATATAGTAAAACAATTTATGGAAATGTACTCCTTTGATTTGATAAATATTGTCTGAAATTTTGAGCTGGGTCATTACCATTATTAAAAGAGTAGTTTAAACTAATATTCGCATCCTTGTTGGGTCTATTACATATAGCTGAAATGTACTGATAAAAAATAACATGGATGAAATATTAGTCTGAACGACTCCTGAAATAATCTACAACATTCATTATTGTGAAAATGTCCAGCTTATAGCATTATTAAATTAAAGTTGTATATGATTGGAGATGCCCAAAGAGGCATAATAAATAAATAAATTATTCCAATTCATCTAAAACCAGACTAATTAAAATATTAATCATTTAAAAGATAAACTCAGTTCATTGTATAGACATATAGAAGCTGTTCTAACATTATTGTAAACATGTGGAAGGTCCTTTGCAAAAAATGAGGTTTCATATTGACATAAATGAAAGAAATGATTGTTACAAATGACTAATATATCCCCCACCATGTAGTACAAGGGATGCTGGCTTACACAATACAAAAATAAACTAAAATTGAGGTAGATTTACATGGTCGGTACTGGTCGAGTCAGTATTATTTACATCTTCTACAATCCTGCTTGAGATAGTCATGGGAAAATAATGCTACTTGAATAAAGTCAACCACATGCTGATTTGTGTTATTAGCATGAAGTTCAGGCAGCAAGACTTTCTGATTTTTATGCCTGTCCTATTGCAGAATAAGTTGATACAGTGCCTTACAAAGAACTTGGCCTTTGGAACCATATCTCCAATAAATCACACATTGGGCTTAACAGTATAGATCACTTAATGAAGCATAAAATTAGTTGCAGAACTCCATTTGATGATTTTGGTCAAATACTCACAAAAATTGCATTATTAGGCTTTTATTTTATTATAATTTTAATGATAGCTGAATAACCGCCCTAACGGTCGAGTTAAATTGCTATAAAAAAAAATTAATAGACTAGATAGATGGAAATCAGATAGTTTCATTTAAATTGTTTTTTTAAAGTGATATTTGTGACTTTTAGAGTTTTTTTTACGTTCTCAGAAAATGTTAAATGTACATACACACCTATTAACAGAAAATAAACATTCTTCCTCTTACTCTCAGCCCCTCTCTATGAATGATACCAAAGTACCCACTGTTAGCAAGATAAAGCATTTCCAATCAGCAGCCGATATCTCCTCTTACACTTCCCTCCTCTCTATGAACAATATGAAGTCCCCACTCGCTCTGCAATTAAGCAGTTTTTCACCAGCACCCAGTGGATTTAGCTGAATTTAGCTGAAAAAGCGGGCTAAAAGATTTGTCCCTTTTAGTATGAATTTACATTGTAAATCGACCCCCTGCCCCAACATGTTTTGGGAGGGTTATTTTCAAAAGCTAATTTGCTACTTGATCCGGGGTCCCATTAGTACATACCGATTATGTTATGGGGATATGTTTAATGGTTTCTGTGGTAGGCTCACACATGGATGGACAGACTTTTGGTGAATTATCACAAGATTATTTTATAATGTTACAAAACTGAATTGAATTTCTAATCCAATCCGTCAACTCGGTAGAATTTAAATGTTTTTTTCCTCTAGGGGACCATGAGATAAGCTCTTATCTCAACCCAATTCCCTAATGATTTCAATCCTCACTGTGCACCCTGTCCTTCTGTGGCTTAGTGCTAGACTATGCTAAACTTATTAACTAACCTCATTTCTTTAGTTGCTAAGTAGTACGTAATAGCCCCACCTCTTCCACCACTATCATCAAGCTTTAAGGAGGAATATCAGGATGTCATTTTTGAAATTTTTTAAACAAGATGTTGTGGCTATTATATATTGAGTCATTCAAACTAATTTACTTATCCTTGTTGTTGCTTGTATTTAAAAAAAAAATTTTTTTTTACAACAAAGACAAGGGAACAGTGACCAAAATGTTATGGTAAAAATAACCAAGGTGAGGAAATTAGTTTAACGGAACCAATATCAGGGTAGCCTGAGAGTTGTTTGATTGTGAGGCAACTGCAACCTGCGGCTTTATACATTTTAGAGCATGACTATATAAGAGAGGAACTAATACCCTAACTCTGAAATGAACTGAATAAACTTTTATTCAATACATGATCAATTGTAAATAAAATGTCTATATTTAGACTTCTCATTATAACAGTAAGATGAGTTATGTATGAAAAATAAACACTGCATATGTCTTTTCCAATAAATCTGGCCTACTTTGATATATGTACTTACTTAAACATCTTTTCTAGAGCCCATTCTTCCTAACACACCACAAAAAAATTGTTTTCTTCTGAAAATTGTTATTTAGATTTATAGTTCAGACTTTGTAATCTAAAAGTAAATTGCAATTTTAATTTTTTTTAATTGATTTTAGTAATTTTAGTAATAGATAAAATCCTTTTAGGAAAGTAAATGTTGAGATGCAAACTCTTCATACTTTGTCAGTTGATTACCTACTGTGTTTATAGAATAGTAATGTTGTTCAAGCAAATATTTGTCAGATGTATGACCAGCTTTCCTAAATAGAGGGTAGGTAGTGTGGTTCTTTCATTAGAGTTACTAGCAGAAAACCTGCCCTACAGGTGGGACATGCTAGTCCCTGCAGAAGGCCCAAATGGTGGCCTTTGGTCACAGTAAATGATCAAAACTGTTTTTTTAGGTGTGCCTTAATTTTATACCTCTGGCTACAATGCACCATTTTGGCTACTTAGAGGGCACATACAAATAAACGGAATCAGGCTTTTAGTATTATATAGATAGATACATGCATAGAAATCAGATTGTTATTATCAGGAGAGTTGGATGGACAGACATTTTCTGAATTAAAGTAATTATTTAGGTAAACAAAGAGTTTGTCTTAATATCAACAGTAGAAACCAATTTGCATCTCAAATTCTCTACCAGAACATGTTAACTCATAGCTGTAATATCAAGACTCACTTGGAAACAACAGCTTTTCTTAACCAATGTCATGTGCAACAAATATGTTGAGGACAAACACACATCAATCAAGAAAGCAGAGTTAAAGAAAGTAGACCACTACATCAACCTGGGAGAATGAATCTCCATGAAATCCTCTGAAGCAGAAATCAAACGAAGAATCACAATTAGGTTGGCAAGATTTTGGCAGAGCAAGCTCAACATTCAAGAACAAGAAGATCCTATTAGTTTTAAAAAGTAGCATCATGCATCCTATGGAGCTGAAACATGGAACCTAACGAAAAGATTTGCTCAAACTAAGAACCATGCAATGTGCACAAGAGAGGATCATTCTCAACATCACATGGAGAGATCAGAAGACAGCACAGTAGATATCATAAAATCTATTAGAAAACTCAAATGGCAATGGGCGGGACACGTTGCAAGAATGTCAGACAACTGCTGGACAGCACGACTCACAACATAGATCCCCAGAAATCCTATGCAAAAATAAAATGGTGTGATGATTTAGGTCCTGTTCAGAAGATTGGGCACAGTGACACCCACGATTGAGAGGTCTGGCGAATCTTGGGAAAGTCTGTCCAACGAATTTTCAAAAACTAGCTTGCCACAAACATGCTCTGGGGTCCTGTTAGTACATACATAAAATTTCATCAGGATATGTTTTGTGGTTCCTGAGTTATGCGGTCACATGAAAACAGGCAATTATTTGATGAATTATAGTATAACTATTTATATATAACTATTTATATAGTCCTAACTTACACATGTCTTATGAAAAATCTAAAGAAGCTAAGTAAATTAGATCACTAAGGGCTTAAAATCTGCTGTGTTTTGTTTTATTTTTTGTTTTTTGCCTGTTGTTGAAAATCATGCTTCTTACACTATATTTTCATGCAGTCTTTCTCTATGATTCATATTAATCATTTTAGAAGTTAGAAGTTGGTATTTTGAAAGCTAATTTACGATTCCGTGTGATTTATGATTCATTTTTATTTTTTCAGATGAACCACAACATGTTACATGAAGGATTATTCTACAGAGTGCCAGAAAATTATAGATCCCAAATTTTTGGCATAAAAGGCCTAGGCACTGATTTTATGAAACAGGTAAAATAACGCTTGCATATACATAAATGTAAAAAGTACTCAGTTTGGACATGCACATAAAACTCTCTCCGATTATATTCTACTTTCCATAATTTTTTAAAAATGCACGATTAAAAGCATTTTGTGTGTGTGTATATATATATATATATATATATATATGCATGCATTTTGTTTTGAAATATGATGGACTTGGTAAATGCTCAATCTTTTGAAATATTTTGCAGTAACTACCAGATGTTTGGTTAAATAACTTATTTAATTCTAGAAGTAACCAGATGAAATTCATTGTGGCTAAAGAATTCGATAAGTATACAAGTTTACAAGACTGGCTTTAAATTTGCAATATTTCAGAATTTTTACTCCAAAGGAAGTAGTCTGCAATCTTTAGAGATTACACTGAATTGATATTAGATTGACCTACAAATTCCGGGGTCACACATTTTTATCTAGCTGTATTGATACTAAGACAATTATGAAAATTCTTTAAAAAAATTTTTTCACTAAGTGTTCCATTTTGGATCATATTATTTTTTCTTTTCCAATACATATACATGCATGAAAATACTCTTGGGGGGAACAAACATTTCCATTTCGATCCAAAAACGGATTTCTTTTTCATGTCTGTGATATCACATGATGTTCTGAAAAAGATCAAAATGCAAAAACAAAATATCCAGGATAATCCATTTCCTTCCAAAAACAGATTTCTTCATGCCCATGTTAACATGTGATGTTCTGAAAAAGCAGAAAATCAAAAACGAAATAACCAGGATAATCTGTTATGGTGGTTAAAATGTCTTTTTATCTGGACAAAACCAAGCAAGGTTACTTGTTTGTTTTGGGTATTTACTAAGTTTAGCTTAGTCTGGCACCAGGCCAAATGGGAGTAGGAAGATTGTGTTGTGCCAGTCTTCCAAATGGGGAAGGGCTTGCTTGCCTTCAAAATCAGCATTTAAAATCCCAGCTTTTACCTACACACACAATCTAATCACTAGCACTGGTAGTAAATAAGAAACTATTTAATTCACCCAGCAGGCCCGCTTCTGTGTTATGTAGTCAGTAAAAGAAATCAGATCAAACCTTTATGAGTAAGCCTCCCAGCCCTGCTCCTCACGCCCCACTCAAAATGCCAATATAAACATTTAGTTACTAATTACAATATGAGCTTGACAAAGGATCTGCTTTAGTGCTTCGACCAAGCGTATCAACAATTGCTGTTTGTATGCCTTCTCCTTGCTCTCTCTCTCTCTGTTTTTTTGTGTGCCATTGTGTCAGTGCCAATGTTGACAAAACAAAACAAAAATCACTTAATGAAAAGTCAACCAGTTTATCCTCTGATTCAGCAAAGTGAACCATAAAAATGTCCTAATTAAATCTCTGTTTACTGCTATTTGGTTTCCATTTATATTCAAATTACATTTTCTATTTCTTTCTTATTGGCTGGGACATTTTTTTTCCTGTTCTGTTGTTCTAAGATTCACACTGTTTGGATTGTGGAATTTTAGATTTAAGACTAATAGAATTTATTAAACCGCAGCACATGAGTATCATAGATTTTACAATTAAAAAAACTGACTTTTGAATTTTCTTTTTTTTCTTCTTTTTTTTTTCTTAAGGTGATTTTTGATGTAATGGGTGTTATTGACCCTACATGGACTAAAGGCTCAGATCTCTTTTTATCATAGAGCCAAATTTACAAGTACTTAGATGATGTGTATGCATGACTTGTTCTCAGGAACTAAGCCAGCATCTCTTACAGATCAGGTATAACGTTCACACTTGTAGATACGAGTTAAGTATTGCAGTTTTTGCAAGAACACAGTTGAATACTAGGAAAATGGCATTTTTGCTCTTGATTGAAGGTTTTGATAAAAAGCTGCTACTGATTGGTCGCAACTTCAATCTTAGGTGTTTGTAGTGATAATAATGTCACCAATTGAATCAAGTACATTTTGCATGTAGATGACTAGCCAAAATGCTTTGTTAGAACTGTGTGTATTCTTTCCTGATCTCAAATCCTATCCTTGTTTAAAAAACCTATTGTCTTCACAGATGAACTATATTTATCCATCTGTGAAAATGTTTGTATTGCATTTTACTAAAGATTTGAATGTATTTTTATGGAATAAAGAGGTGTTTTAAAAATTTTATTATTAAGCTTTAATCCAAGTTTGTGATGAAAAGATCAGATTAGCTATGACATCAATTTTGAAATGTTTTATGTGAAATTTAAGACAAATAAGCTGCCTAGGTCTAGATATGTGGTAATCTAAAATGGGAGTTATCTCCCATGAGTGGAGCTCTCCACACGCTGAATCAGTGCCGCAGCCCCTCTGCATTCTCATGGGCCGGCCATCCAATCAAGGTGCCAAAAGCCAGCTTGTGACGGGCGCCAACTTTGAAAGCTGTCTCTTTTTCTCAGACCAGCATACTAATCAGATGCGTTTAAGCACGCTCTGCCCCTTTTTACAGGGCTACCGGACCTCCTGGATCTGGGAGCCAGAACCCCAGTTTTTCCTAATAAGTACATAATTCAACCAAAATGTAAGTAAGCCTTATTTTCACTCTCTCCCACTCACACACACTCACACACACACAATCATCATTAAGGACTCTTAAATCATTTTATTTACACTGTCACCAAACCCACACAGAAACACAATACATGGACAATGGACACATGCATAAACACACATGACTTTCATGGAGTTGTTTTATCATTTCCACCAAACCTTTAATATGGGGAAATTAAACCCTCAACAAGCCGGCGCCCACCTCTTCCTCACAGAAGTCCTGGTACCCAAATCATATAGGTCATATAGGACTTGTTTCCTCTACAAAAAAAAGGGCAACCATCCTCCATAGATACACCTTGTTTTGAATCTAAATCAACATTAGTATAGAAGATCTTCACTTAAATACCTATGGGTGCCTCATGTGGAACAATAATAAGCTAGTCTTGTAGGCCATTAATACTGTAATGAGTTTGATTCTCACTGAGTATCCTAAACTTTTAGCCTTGTGCCAGACTAAGCTAAGCTTCGTAAATCCAAAAATAGCTATTGCTTTTCCAATGATAGGTTCTTGGGGAAAATAAAGCAGCATTAGTATCTATACTAATATTTGAACCCTCTGTTTATTCATTTGCTTGTTTGTCCATGCCTCTTTCACACTAAAACTATAAGACCCATTGACTTAATATTTGGCAGGAATATTTCCTAAGCATCAGCTTGTGACATAGGCTATGAGATTGACACCAGAGGTCATTTCTTGTCATTTCTATCCAATTTTCCAAGTTGTTTGCCACAATTTTGCACTTATAAAACTGTTATTTGGCATAGGGGTAAACCCACAGTGAAGGTAATAGGTAATATGACGTTGACCTCGGTGGTCATTCAAAGTCACCAGAGGTAATTTCTGGTCATTTCGAGCCAATTTTCAAGTTTTTGGTCACAATTTTGCGCCTACAAACACAAGCCAGCCATATTTAATTTTAAGAAATCTTTACGAAATATCATTTGCTTTCCTGTGTTACATTTGAAGTTTTTTCCCCAGGCAATGCCGGGTACCCCAGCTAGTTATGTTTGGCTGCTACTTTTGATCTTCAAGCTGCCTCATTTGGATTTAGAATTTTGTCACCCAGCTCATAAATTCTGAGAAGTATATTTCAAATGTAGGTAACTGTGCAAATGGATCTTACATATACTCTCTTCACAAATTAAGATCAATCTCAACTAGAAACTTTGGAGATAAAAATACAGTAAACATTAAGAAGACCTATACAAGGGAACTGTTTTAACAGAATGAATGGTTGTCAGTGTATGTCAATATATGGACCCCCCCATTTAGATGATTTTGATACCAGATGACAATAGAGATAGCAATAGCAGGTTGGTTGTGTTAAAACAAGCTAAGTTCTGGTCCTAAACAGCATTCAAGAATGTTATGTATTTAGCTGGAGTAGATTAAAGTGTGCAGTCGGAAGAAATATAGTGAGAAGTCAGTTAAGCAACAATTTTAAGCGAAATGTCATGCCCAAAGAGAAATTGGTCAATACTCTTATTAGCAGATTCTATTACTTTTTGTTTTAAATACAGGTTGCGTCTTAACAATGTTGGAAAGATGATACAGTTTGTTCTCTTGTTTATCAATTAAAAAAATACTAATTAAAGGTTAAGCCTATGACATCTCAACTAGTGTTGTTACAATTTTCTTTAATGAAACTTTATAAAAAGGTTTGTTCGGAATCAAATTACAAACTCAAGCTGTGTATAATTATGAACAGTTTAAATATGCGAAGCATATCACAATTTTTTTTAATTATAAGTAAAATGTAGGAAAATCTTGGTTTTAAAGATTTTAAAAATTACATAATAAATATTTGGCTGATTAACTGATAAGAAAGCCTTTAGCAGTTATGTACACATAGTGGTGGATATACAATCCTGGGCAAAAAAAATGAGCCAAGCACTTTCCATCATATAAATGATCTTAACACCATAGAGAACATGGTCGCATATTAAGGCCAAATTGGTTGGGAGCAAATTTGGGAATACTGGCCAGCTGTGGGAAGCATTCAGAGATGAATGGAACAATTTTGGAAGCAGCGCACTGTAAACAACTATTGGACAGCTTGACCAAACGGCTCAGTTTTCTGAAGAAAAACAAGGGAAAAGCTATCCCATACTAAAACATACCCTGTGCACAAACACTGCATGCACTGTTGTATAACATCTATAATTGTTAGAATGAAAGAGTAATTGCAAAATATTTGATAAAAGAAAGCTCTGCTCATTTTTTTGGCCCAGAAGTGTAACTGTTTAAATGATCTGTATAATGCAAATAATAGTTGAATTTATAGTAATCTGTATACTAAATGTTTTCATATACAGGTATTTTAAGTTGATTATAGACTTGTCAATCATGAAGCCTTATGGATTTCATATTGAAATTACATTACATGATTTTCAATTTTTCTGTCGGATACCTTTTTCATATTTGCCAATTTGGGAAAGCTTTCGAAAGAATTTGTTTGCTATATATTTGTGACCATCACACAGTTAATACTTCTGTTAGGAGCCACATGATCTATGATTACCGAGCCTCTGGGAATAAAGGCTAATATCCCTCCATCCCTTCCTTTTTTTTGCTTTGCTTCAGGTTTGTAAGATGACAAAGGTCCAGTTTGCTAAAATAATTGTTAAAACAAAAATTGACACCACCGCAGACATGTTTAACCAAGAAACTTAACCTATCTATATAATAGACCTGTTGTAATCCTTTTCATTATTGGGTACCCTTGTGTAAAACAGTGCCAAATTTGTATATAAATTTGCTGTCTAAATGTTTGTAGCTTCCTTAGTCAGTAAATTAACTAAAGGAAAACCTGGATACATCAGACCTTTTGGTCACAGGTCTGCTGCTCTACCTCAGTGTATAATCCCATTCATGTAGAATGTTGTATAGTCATTAAAATCTCTCCTAACTTCTACAACTGAAATTTAGAGATGATATTTGCACCAAACACATTGGGCTGAGACTTGCAGATAGTTATCTAATTTTGAGATAAAGTATTTTTCAACCTGTTTGGTAATGTGATGTACACTAAACTAAAGAATCTTTGAAATTAAAGAAGTGGTTAGCTGATATTGTCCTATAAAATGCTCTTGATATTTTATATACATTTTTTTCAATTTTAGACTTATTCAGAGCACAATTAAAGTAAACTATTTTAATGTTTCTGTCCTATCAAAATTAATCTTTCTTTACTCAGAATTTTCATTTGTACGTATTCATATTTAGTCAGCATTTTCTTTAATTAAAATGTACTTAAATTATTTCTTCAACTGTTTTAGGATTTTGATCTGGTTGAAAGTGTGTATGTCTACTTAGGTTTACACTTTTGATATGGTAAATGTTACTTTGTACTGAAATCTACTCTGCAATAGTAAACCTTTCATGAGTATTAACACTTGAATGTTTCCTCCTTGCTATGCTGAATGGACATTTATTTGAACATGGTTGATTAGATAACTTAGATAAGTGTGAAGAAGATATACATTGATTAAGCCATATACATAAGCCTAAAAAAACAGAGGATATGCTACTTAGAGCTCCTTCTATTTATAACCATTCATTAAGTTCAAACTTGAATCCAAAGTACTTGGTTAATAAATTTGTCTCATAGATTAAACAATGAAATCTTATTCTAATTTTGACATATTTGAATGTTCAATCTGTGGAATTGTTTCATTTCATAATGTTGTGAGATAAATAACAGATGGTAATTCAAGGTTGAGTATCTTAAAAAAAAAAGAAGATTGGGAGAAGTGAAGCAATATTAGGTTGTTAGACATAAAATGTAATTTTTTTTATCATAGTGTATAATGCTAAAAGTGAAAGATTTACTATTGTAATCAGGGCCTGATTAACCTATAGCTTGGCCCCTAGGCTATTAGCAATATGCCCCCCCACCTATCTTGAACCATCCTTTTGTGTATAATTTTAAGTAAGTAATGTGATCTGTAAATCGTGTGAATAAAGTGGATTGGTA
>VCCN01007157.1:5554390-5572074 GCA_006491835.1 Architeuthis dux | reverse complement strand
GGCCCCTTAGGCTTAAGCCTACTCAGCCTTATAGTATAATCCAGCCATGATGGTAATTGCATTTTTTGCAGATTCAATGTTAATAGAGATATAATTTATTATTGGAGGTTTTTCATCCCTAAACAGCAGTGGTGACTAACCAAGAGGTTAGACTAATTTTCAAATTAGTACATAATGCTGCTCAAGCTGCTGATAATGGCAACAAAGCATTTGGAGTGAACACTACTGCAAACTGTTCAGCATTTGTTCAATAGGTTTTAGATCTGGAAATATCAATACCAATAATAAACCTTTAGGGAGGCTCAAACCTGTTCTTAATGATGAAGAATTATCGACAGCAGAGGCCAATGACCTATGATCAACAGTTTAAGCACTTTTTGGAGACTTTAGAACTTTAATAGCAGTGACCATATCACGTCATCTCAAGGCAATAGGAAAGGATAAAAAGTTTGAAAAAAGGATCCCACCTGAACTGAATGAAATTCCCCATAACGGTGCCTAATCGCACACCTTTCTGCTGACTGTATCAGAGCTTGAAGAATTGAAGTCTTGCAGCATCGTCCATATTCACCTAACATTTTTCAAGCCATAATGCATACTTTTACTAAATTTGTGACAACTTAACCTAAATAATTTTATAATGATGACTTATTAGAGGATCGTTGGAAAAAGGTTATTGCTTCAAAGACAAGGAAAAAAAGGTCCCCCCCACTTTTGACCCATAGAAGAGATAAAATTTCCCCTCACTTTTGACACCTAAAAAGAAAAAAAAATATTAAATTTTGAGCCGGATCCAGGAATTTGTTTTCGATTGAGATATTTTATATTTATTTGCTCATGTCTGTCCACACAATATTTCTAGAAGTTCTCGATGAATTTCAATGAAATTTTGTGGAAGAATTGGCCATGGGCTAAGAAAGAAAAGTGATTAAATTTGGGGGTGGATCCAGGAATTCTTTCTCGATTGAGTTAGTGTATGGCGTTGACAGAGGTATGCGCTCTCAGACTGCTTTCTAGTTACAGAATTATTCTTGTTAATTATGTCTCTAGACAAATCATGTACATGGAAGAAACTGAATTTATATCTTTTACCAACATTTTATAAAAATTACAAAATGAATATAATGGTTATCTCCCCCTAATCAACAACCTGATGATTTTTTTTACAACCTCTGTTCAAATGAACAATAATACTTTACAGTTAACAAAAAATAAAGATAAACTGTTTTCTTTTAACATATTCAATGCCTAAGGACATTAATTAATGTTTTCGCTATTTCACATGTTAAGCGCCAAAAATAACATATATTTTTTTTTTTTTTTAAAGTTGCCGCTAAAGGTGTGCGAATCTATATCAAAAGTTTAATCTTTAGCAGTTTCCAAATTTCTCACAAAAATGCATTTTTACTTCTCTTCTAAACTTAAACTCAAGTCTGCTTGAAGATATTTTTAAGCTGTATTTTTAATGTACTATGTACATACTTGAATGCCTTTCTCTTGCTTAATTTGATCATTCAAATTACAGCAATCCCAAATAAGTTTTTATGGGGGGAAAATCCGGTCTTCTGTCGATTAGAATGTAAAGGTATTAGCCTTCACTTGTATTTAGGAATGTCAGATTTTGCACACAAATATAGCACTTGTTGGATCTACTGAATAAGTATCCAAAATTGCATTGTGAAATTCACAATGCTGCTCAGTTAACTGAAGCCTCTAGGTTATCTTCCTTTCACATCATTTATTACTTGATCCTGAATAAGGAAAAGCAGATAAAGTACCTGATTTGTGTTACTCTTTTTTCCCCAACCAGATAAAAATACCTAAACTGTTGTCAGAAATAAGAAAATCAGACATTTGTTGTGGCTTGATTTTTTTTCTTTTCTTCTGGCTCTGTCCTTTTGGTCAGCTGCCATTTGGCCTGTTTGTATGTAGGCGGGGTAAGTTACTACCTGTTTTAGCCTGCCTTTACATCATCTGCTTGGGGTGCAGGTCATTAAAGGTCAGTGTGGCTGTAATACCAAAGGCAAGATTTTTGCATGAATATTCAACAGAAGTATTCCTAAAAATGTGGGCTTGTTTATTCAGATGTGGGAGGTGACATCAATTTGTATGTGAATGTATATCTGACAAAGGCTAACAGGCAAAAATGAGATGAAAAAGATAAATGATTGAATAGTGTTTTCATAAATTATCACAGACCTATATATTAGTTAATTATGAATCTTAAAATAAATAGGATTGTTTTTATAATTTGAATAATTACAATAAAGCAAGTATACTAAATGAAATTATCAAATGTATTTTGATACAGTAAGAAAGGTAACTCTTTGATATTAAATTATTTCTCATGAATGCCAATAATTCATTGACCTGTTATTTTTGTTTTAAAGATTTATACTTTGAATGGAAAGATAAACCATATTCTGTATACTTTTGTCTTTTCTGCTTTAACTAGAAATGAATAATTCAACGTATTTTGCTTATAGCCATTGTTTTACATTTACATATAATTCTTTTTCATAGATTAATGATGCCAGTTATTTTTTATAATAATTCAAATGCTGACTGTTTTAAATAAGTCTACTTAATAATTAAAAAAAAACACATTTGCAATTTTTATTTGAAATTATTATTCATAATTGTTTCAATTATTTTCTATCTGTATGACATTTTTATATTGTCTTTTTTGTATATTGATTTTATTTTTAAATGATTTTTTTAATACATATTACTATGAATATTTTTTTTAGTTATTAAATTGTCTATGTATAATTACATTTTTCTCACTTCACATTATTTTCATGAAAGATTGATAATATAAGATACATAATTAAACCTTTTGTATTTACTCATATTGGGTCAGTTGTTAGAATCACAATGTTAGTGAAAAATGAAAATGTTCCATTATCTGAGACCAATTATATTCCATAAATTCTACATTTTTTTAAGTCTTAAACATCAATACTTGAATGACCGTGTGATGAACTTTTCAGTATTTAATCTTTCATTTTTCACACCTAAACAAAACTATTCAATTATTGTGTTTTGGAGGGCATGCCATCAGTTTTATTGGAAAACATTAATATTGTTTATCTTCACTTTCAATGTGACCCATATCTCCCAATTATGCTTTCAGTTATTGATGTCTGAATTATCTCCCATCTTTTCTGGAAGATTAATGTATTTATCACTTTCTGACTACCAGGTGTCCTACTGCTCAAAACCAATTTTAGCAAAGTAGTATGCAATATAGGTATGTCTGTATTTATCAAATCATCTGAAGATAACAATTATGGCTGCCATCATACAAAGGCAATAATTTGTAACCTCATGTGAAATGGGATGACTAAATACTTGAGACAAAAACAGAATTTAATGATTAGTTTGGTTCCATCTTAACAAAGCAAATGCTGGCACTGCACTTATTTTATATTCTATTTGACAGCCTCTGTTTTCAAAACGATCCAAAATTCATTCATTGTTGTTGATTTTTTTCCTGACTTCTGTTGCCTTGGTAGTTACCTTCAGATTAGAATTTGTTTTTGCTTTGTTCAATTTCATGGCATTTATACATTTAAAAAAAAAACAAACTGTCTAATTCAATCTCTTATTGCAAAAACTCAAGTCTTTATCCTACAGTCACATCAATGACAAAATTAATTTCTTTTCATAGTATTTTTGCCAGGGTTTTTAAAGACCTTTAATGAGTGTCAATGGTTAAGTTTATACTCTATTGAAAGCCACAGTAATGAAGTTGAGCATATACTGTCTATTTCCAAGGCCAGTTGGTTTTCATTCCAGTTCTCAAAACACAGCAACTGATAACTGTGAACCTTAGGCAATATTTGAACTTGTTTTGATGGATTCAATCTGTTTATAGTAAACACTAGCTGGAAACCTGCCCGATTTTCTGCAGAAGCCATTAATTGGGTCTTATATCACTAACAGGCTTCCATACTTTTAATTTCTTGCTATTGTAAATAGTACATTTTGCAAGCTGCTTATCAGCAGTAGAAGAGCCTCTGAAGTAAATAAACCCACTCCACCCGAAAGTAGGTAATTGTCGCTATGTATGTATTAAATGACAGCCTTTTTAGACTTCTGTATTTTAAAATTAGGAATGTCATTTTTTTGCTGACCAAAACAAATCCATTTTTTTACGTCTAGATTCATGGAACTCTTTGGAAATATAGTTTAAAACCTGCCCCAGTGAAATATCTAAAGTATGGAACCATTTTCTTGAGGTAAAACGCAATTTTCAGGGAGAAAAATTGCCTCAGCCACTTAATGGAAATTTTTTATTACTATAAGATTTTATACAAACACTGGAGAAATAGGCTGGCATGTTTTCAGTGGTTGTGATGAGGACAATTGTATCTGAATTTTTCTATTGCAGATTTGATGGCTACGATAAAGTGTTTGGATAATTTTACTTTAATGAAGATGGGGAATGTGGTCAAAACAATTTAACTATTGTCCTAATTTATCAATTTTTTAGCTTCTATAGTTATTTACTAAACGTATCCTAGTTTTTAAAACTTCATATCAACATTTATGGTATTAATATTTACCTATAGTGAGTATACGCTTTTTACATGCTTCCAAAACAATAACTCTCATAAACAGCCTTACTACTCATTGATCCACTAATGATTGTATTGAGTTGTAAAAAATGTCCATGCCATTTAATGACAATACAGTCAAAGGCCAAATCTTTTGATACGGTTGGAATATAATTGCTACAAACAATATTCAGTCACCAACTACGTTCTTGTTTTTCCCCCAGTCAGGGTATTGCGTTTATAAGTTTAGTAAAGAACAGAAAGGTAGATATTTTCACATAAGGGACATTCTTTTATGAAGTTTTAGAAAAATTAAGGTTAAACCATGGTGTGCATGTTCTTTATATAAATTTGTAAATCAGCAGATCACTGTTTGAAAATAAATATTATTTTGTTGTATTATTAAAATATATAATTTTTTTAAGCAGAAATGTTTAGTTTAGTAAAATTGACAGCTTATTAATACAGAATACTGACATTGTTTCAAAATACTTTTAATTTTATAAAATCACAAACAATTTTAAGTCATCAAAAATATCAAATACTTTACACATACTATAGTAGCTTGACTTTTTAAAAATAATTACTGATTTAATCTTAAGTATATTTACATGTATCAAATCATCTACAAATTGTTTTTAGCTGTTAAAAATTGTTTACTTTTAACATTTAGAAAATTTTTTACATTGTTTACATTGATATAAAGAGATTTTTATTTGTATTATGGTTTTTTTATCTTTTTTGAGACAGATCTTTGCTTTTTAATAGTCTTGCTATCACATCTATCTTTCTTTTTTTTTTTTCTAGAGTGAAGTTTTTCAAGAGACATGTATCATGGTGCGAAAACCTGCCGTGGAAGTCTTGGACTATGTCAAGAATGCAAACTATGACCATCCTGTCCTAAGAATTATTTTATGTATCCTTTATTTTTTATACCAATTTGTCATCCCCCCCCCCCCCAAAGCAAAGGTAAGATTGCAACACTCCAGGGTCAAACTCCACTCCTACTTCTATTCAGACTGAAGATAATTACTATAACTTTTGTATTGTATATATAATAAATAAATTTGTAAATATATAAGACTAGTCAGTTTAGCTCAGTTGGTAAGTGAACCAGTTGGCAATCACTTGGTCGTGATTTCAAATCATGGTAGGGAAATGTTAATTTTATATATCGGCTTGGTTTAACTTAATTTTTTGTGAATCCGGCGCTGGATTGATATTCCAGTACATCACTAGACGTGATAGACAAACAGTGAAGAGTTTACACCTTTGAATTAAGTGAGGATTGTTCTTGTTATGGGGTGAAAATAAAGTCAACTCCAATGGACTGGAGTTTGACAATAAGATTTTTTTTTATTTATCTCCTATCTCTTACTCGAGAGATTGCTTTCATAACTTAATGAGATTTATATCTTGTGAGTATTTCAAACTATGCTAGTAGATACAAAGTTAAGTCCATCAAAATTAGTCATATAACAAACTAGTTTTAATTCTTCAATAATTGTTTTTGCATGTTTTGAGCATGAGGAGTTCACACTTCTGCAGAACTGAATTAAGAATGTCTTTATCTCCTCATGTATCACACTGATAATTTAGGTATTTGGTTACCTCCCGCTAATGTAAATTTCGTGGTGGCTTATATTTCTTTTGATGGAGCTGTTAAGTACCATCTGCATTTAATATACAGATATCCCTTGCCATTTGCGGTGGTTAGGGGCACCAGGAGGCCGCGAATGCACTAAATCTGAGAATAATTTTTGTTGACCACCATCCATCCTTTCAGTCACCCAAAACCCTTAAATCTTGTACCATAAACCATCTGATAAACAAACACTTTACCATTCCCAAATTGTAAATGACAAAATAAATGAATACAGTAAAGCATACAGTAAAAATGTTAAAACTCTACTTCATTCTTTTTTGTTGATTGATCCGTCAATTATGGTGTCAATTAGTCAAAAATGTAAACACGACCTTGATCTGATCAGAAATCCTCTCGGAGTACACAAAAGTATTTTATGCTATTTTCTTGTCGTTATAAGAGGATATTTAGTTATTGCAATATGTTTTAAAAGAACATTAAAAAAAACTGTGCAGTAGATGCTAGTAAAAAAATAAAAATATACAGTTAATTAACGAAAACCATAAATTTCATAAAACTACAGTGCAGTGATTATTAACAATTCTTTTTCTCCTTTTTATGCTACTATTTACCTTCATCTTAATATATTTGCTGCTTTTTCAAAGATTTTTCCAGTCTGAGAAAAGTTGCGATAAAAAGCAACAAAATATTGAGATGAAGGTAACTAGTAGCATAAAAATGAAAAAATTGTTAATGATTTACAATACTTTGTCTACTAAAAATAAATAACTAAATTTGTTTACAGTACAGAGAACTGGAACAGTAAACCCTCGATATAATGAATTTTGGCTTTAACAAACACGTGGATCCATCCGAACTGACTTTGGGTTTACTGAACAAAGTTCAATAAATGCAGCGAACACATAAACCATAACAAACTTTCTTATTATTTACGGAACAAAGTTAGATAAATGTGGCGAACATGTGGGCCAAACTTACGATGTTCGTTAAATGCAGCAAACTACTTATTTACCTGACATGGGGCAACCATCGGGTATAAATTACTATTATAGAAAAATGGACCACCCCAATAAGAGGATAGTAGAACGGACCAAGTTAATAAACTAGCCTAGGAATGGCATTCATGAATAGCAGCAATTGGTAGCCGAGAGGAAGATGTGGAGAAAAAATCTGATTTAAACTAAAGACCAAGAGTATTGCTAATAATGTGAAATGGTTATTTTATGGTTGATTTGGTGCTGAAAGAACTCTACAGCCTTCAATTAAAATATGCTGTGCTATTAAGCTGAATCTGGTAATACAAGAGACAATATGGTTTGATGATTAACAGTCCATCCTACATAAAGGCAGAGCTAGAACTATTGAAACTCTCTAGTCCTGTTATTTTTATTTCATTTATTTTTGCTTTTTCCCTCTATTTATCTTGAATGCTAGTGGATATACATTTGAAAATGTCTGAATTCTTTTTGTTTTTGTTTTACACAATTATGAATTGTTAAATTATAGCTTTAACTGGTAAAAAAAATGTATTTGGTTATATCTGGCTTGTGATTTGATAGGTTTGATCTCTAAATCTATGTCTCTAGCCCATCTAATATACCACATATCAGTTTGTTTTGAGACTTATTTGTTGAGTCTATTATGCTATTTGTTTCTTGTATCTAACACAAAAGACAGGTGGTGGCTAACATTTTAACAAATGAGTTTTGAGCAATATTTTCAATAAAGTCTTACAAAGTGATGCCTACCTGTGCAGATGGACTTATGACAGTTCTCTCAAGTAAGTTTAGGATTATTCTATTGCTACTGGTATTTTTCTGTAGCCAAAAAATGTCTCGAAGGCTGATGTTCAGGAATATTAAATGGGTGTCTGTCTAGCTAGGGGTTTTTTGTAGATAAAAATAGAATTAAGCATGACAGTATTAAGCCAAACTGTAACTTTCCTCCATATTACCTCTCTTTTTTTTTTTTTTTTCCTTTTAAATACATTCTTGTAAAATCCGCAATAATACATTTTTGCTTTAAAATCATTGTATTTTATAATGGATATTTTTCTTATATCTACATTCTGTTTACTTATATAAACGGCAATATTTTTCTTTTCCTGCATTATATTAACTGGGGTAATGCCAGAATATCTTAGCAATTGATAGTCCTTGAGTCAGTTGGTAAAATTCCAGATCTGGAACCTTTAAGGTATCAAAGCCTCTCACAATGGGCTCAACCTTTCATCTTTCTGAGGTTAATAAACCAAGTGATACCAATAATGGGGTTGGGTAAATTGATAAGGAATGATGGCAACCCCTACTTCTGGATCCGAGTCAATGAAAAAAGATTTTGTGTCATGTCCGCCTGTGGCCAACTAATATCCATTAGTCAAATTTCTCACCCAAAGTGGAATAATGGCCTGGCAGTTGGCAACAACACAGAACTGGGCTGCTACACAATTGAACAAAAATCTCTTGTATATCAAATATGAAATTGTAGAAGGTGGTCATCTCTGCCCACTGCTATTTATAAAGGTCGGAAAAACAAATATATTGGATTAAAAAAACATTCTGGGCCAAGATTAAACAAGCACAAGATGAATAACAAACATGTGTCAGATGCAGAATGGTTCATAATTGACTTTAATATTAAAGAATTTTTTGTATTAGATATTCTTTAGATAAAAGTTGATGCTAGACTTTAAGATGTAACCTTTTTTGGCTAAATTTACTTAGTTGAATTGTATTAAATAACTTAGATGTGCTAATTTGGGAAGCAGAGAATGTAAACAAATTTTAGTTGTTGATCTTGATAATGTAATTGATTGTGGAAAATATATAAGGTGAAATTTTATATAGTCGTTTTGATTTTATTCATATTTGTTTTTATAATTTGGTATCAATATTTGTACAAATGACTGTCAGACAAAAGCCTTTTTAATCTTAAGTTTTTTGAAAATTACAGTAAGAAACCTCACTTTCACTAAAGCTTCTAACATCTGTAATCACTAATCAATCACTACAAAAAGTCATTGAAAATGGTACTATTTTTAGTAATTGCTAGAAAAATGTTTCTTAAACTAAAAATATATTAATTGTAGGTATGAACAAAAGTTTTCACCGGGAAATCAACACCCTATTTTAAAACATAATTAAAATTTAAAAAATTTTTTTCTCATTTTTGCTAGAAAGAAAAAAGCCCAAATTTTTGTCTAAAAAAAAGAAAGAAAAAAAGATTTTTTTTATTAATTATAGCATAGAATTGGACTGTTGACTGAAGCAATTTCTATCTTCATTGAGACATGGAATTATTCTTTCACTACTTGCACTCTCATTTTAGTTATTTCTATCACAACTTAAAGCAGAGCAGGAACTCAAGGAGACAATTAAAATGTCTGATATCCCCAGGAATGACACAGGACATGACAAAAAGCAAGAACAATATACTCCCTTGACTGAAATAGATCCATTCAACTTTCCTTGAAGTTTACTAGATATAACAGACCCAGACTGTGGAAAGCCCAATGGTACATTGACCAAAACATTGAGCTAAAAACAACCAAGATGAGGATGCAAGTCTTCAAAGAATCCTTCTGTATTAATTACTGAAACAATCAAATTGTAAACTATTTCAATACGTTAACTTGATTGAAATTCATAATTAGAGAAGCTTGTTTTTAGATATTCACTTGCAATGAATTTTGATCGTTTGGCCATTTTGATTTGTAATTTGATTATTTCTTTGTTTGCTTGTTCCTTAATTAACTGCTCTTCAGATGGAGAAATGGGTGTTGGTAAAACCCTGACCTTAGCTCATGTTATGCATGCATGTGTCACACAAGGTTGGATCTTGGTACATATCAGTTGGCGTAAGTATTCCTACTTTAATTTTTTTTTCTTTTTGACATTTCTCTATTTTTGTAAGGTCTTTGTTTTTTTTTTGCTTGATTTAGTCATTTTAAATCTGTCATTTCTCTTGGTGTTTTTTTACTCGCAGTTACTTTTTTGTTGAAATTCCCAAGTCAGTTTTTGTGGCCAAACATTACCAACAAAGCAGCTAATAATTCTATTCTTTACATTGAGATGCATTTATAGAAGAACATTCTGTTTAAAAATCCAGAATAGTGGTGCAGAGCCGCAGTAGAGAGCCACCCAGTGGGGATCAAACTCACTACATCAGTAATAGTGTGAGAGATTAGTTTACCAACCATCATTCTATGTTCCCAAATTTCTGCTACATCTTTTACTCTCTGTATTTTCTCTCTCTCTCCCTGTACTTCCATTCTGTTTACCCTTGCCTTTTCTTTTCCTCAATTCCCCTTCCTGTATATTGCCTTTTACATGCTTCCTATAACCCTACTGCTACCAGTTAATATTTTTTAAGCATCACAAACTGTTTTTTCTTTATTCTTTTTTGACAGCATTATGATATAGTTAGATGGACACCAGCATATTTAAATGTCTCACAGATATGTAGTAACTAAAGTCAATATTCAAATGGTTTAGTTCAGGCAACTTTGTGCCTAGGCAAGAAATGTAATCCATTTTGTAACATTATCTTTCATGCAATTTACTTTAAGTTCAGTTAACATATCTGAACAATAGAAAACTGTGTGGTCCAAGCTATGCAGTCTGTTGAATAGCTTAGCGCAGATTGTTTTCAGAATGATGTTAATGTTGCATCACAAAATTACAAATTGTTATCCGTTCCACATATCAGATGACAAACTGGAAGTTGCTTCTTGTGACTATAAACCCTGTTTTGTGAGAAACCTTTTTTACCAAGTTTTCATGAAGTATAAGAAGCATACGGTTGAATGTGAGAGCCTATTTAGGCTAGAATAATTGAGAGGAGGACAGTGTTTTGGATTCAAAGATTAGTGAACCAAAGTGCGTTATATGCAAAAATGACTTTAAGCAAAGATAATTATCATTATTATTACTCACTTAAAGACTGCCTTCCCTGGCTATTAAGCTTGATGTCAAGTCACATCCTTTGTATTGAACTAATATTATAATTATTTGTAAATAAATAAATAAATAAGTGAAACTATTCTATAATTAGTATTTTTTTCCAAATAGTGGAAAAAGGTTACCCCAGACTTTTGATCCCTAAAACAAAACTTTCCCCTCACTTTTGACACCTAAAAGGGAAAAAAAAGTTTCCCTTCAATTCTCCACCCCTAAAAAGCAAAAAAGTATATCAGAATATGAGGTCAGGTAAAAAAACAACTTCCAAAATAGTGTTTTTAGAATAAATATTCTCTTATGAAATCACAAAGTTCTATTATGTCATCTGTCATTGGCCATAAAATAAAGGTCTAGTTCATCATTATATTTATCTTGTAAATTGAACCCATCCCTCCTAAAACATAATGTAACAGTTGAAAATCACCCAGAATTGTTTTATTCATAAAGTTAGAGCATTTAGAGGGTGTAGCCCTAAAAGAAACCTCTGCCTACTATGTGGCGTTTTTGTTTGTAACATACAAACTGAAAAACTATTATTATACTTATTACAAACCGCCAACTAAAACTGTCAACATTCAGTTTTTAAGCTTGGCTGGCCGGCTATGTATCTATCACGCATACAGGCCGCACCAATAGAGCTATAGGCCTGAAAATTTAAACATTTACTTTTTATTATGTCTAGAAAAACGTTTTTTGAAAATTCCCCCCTAAATAGGTTTTTGTGGGGGGTTCATTTTGCAATGTAAATTTATGGTAAATTGTTCCCTTAGTTTGTGTCCGACAGCATTCACGTTTGGTTTTTGAAAATTCACTTTTTATTGATCACTGCTCAACAAAAGGCTAGAGAAGTAACTCCTTCATTGATCACCCCTTTTTCCATGCTGCCAAAAGACATTGGTCACGTGATGGTTTCTATTGATTGACTAACCAGACCTGAGTGTAGCAAGCTAACAATTGTATTTGCTGTTTGTGAGCAGACATTTTAAATGTACAATTCAAGTATATTAAGGAATAGATACAAAAAATTTTAAAATGTTGTATAATGGAGACTTGGATGTTGTGGATATTCAAAATCATTTTGGGTAATTTCAAATATTCACTCACACCACACAGGCATAAAGAACAGAGGTTGTATAGAAAAGTTTGACATTACACATTTCTTTTGTCAATCACAGAATGTTGCTTATTTAATCACATCGCTTTTCAACTAAGTGTTTTTTTTTTTTTTACCAATTCTCCTTCTCATAAAATTTGGGAAAAGTCTGAATTTTGCTCTGGCTATTCTATCTTTCAAATACCCAATTTAACTTTGAGAATTATAGACAAGCAGATACTTGTTCTAGTACACTGAGATCATCATTGATAGTTTCTTTTTTATGACAATAAATCTTCTTGGATGAAAAAGAAAATTAGTGATGTTAACTAAGAAAAAACGTATTTACAAAGGTTTTTCTTTTCCCTCCACATTTACTAACAAGCATATAAACACACATACACCAGATTGACAAATAATTTTCTAGAAGAAAATTCCCTTTAGAATTTGTCAGGATTAAGGAAATAGTTAAACAACTATACTTTTGCAAAAATGTTAGCTTTCATCCATGTGTAGGCATTTATTTACAGGATTTTTGTATTACAAATAAGTCAGAAAATGTTTCCCCCTACTAAAACCACTTTACTTTCTTCTGATACGTCTGAAACATTGATTTGTTCTCTGTAAATCTTCTAATCAATTGTAGCACATGTCTATCAAGGATATTGTAGACTTATGCAATGACTAAATCTATATTTGCTGTTTCAGCCCTTAAAGCCTTACTCTGTACTTAGAACTGACAGTCAGCCAGATCAGTGAGGAATGTTAAATCTTTATATTGTTTGTGAATAATGGAAAGGTTTCTTTTCAGGACAACAATTACATTATTGATTAGTTTTGTATTTCTCTCACCCTACCACAAAAGAAGTCTGTGGTTTGATCCCTGGCACATTTAATAAGCATTGATCACATCTTGGAACTCCTCAAACTAGCAAGTGAAGCAATATGTAGAATGAGTTAAACTCGTTAACTTAGAATTGCAACCGAAACGGCATACTACAGAAAAAACTACTTCTGTTTTTATATATATCTATATCATTCTTCCTTCTTATGACTAATACTATGACTGCTATTAAAAGTTCATGTTATCGAATCACTGTAGCCACCGACCCGACCAACCAAAAAAAAACATGGTGGCTAGGTATTCTTCCCTTTTCACTCATGTCTGTCTGTGTCAGTGCTCCTGGTCACATTTTTTGGGATAGAGCATTGAAAATTTGTATGTGTATTCCAGTAGCCACCTTCTAAAAACTTTAATTTTTTTTAAATTTGTCTTTTTTTTTTCACTGATTTTATGGGGGTTCTCGAATTACAATAATAATCCATTGTGAAATGGACACATTTTTTTTTTTTTGCCACAGCCATGACATAGCATTATGATGTAGGAATTTGTAGAAAAGCTTGGTTGCTGTGTGTGTGTGTGTGTGTGTAAGTAAGTATATGGTCTAATTTTTAATTTTTTTTTTCAAATAAAAATGACATCCTTTTTGTTCTACTGGTTCTGCAACACCCATTCCTGTATGAAACTGAGAACGCCAGTCAGTTGCCCCAGTTGTGTGTTGCCGCTTTTGATCTCTGCAAGCCGATGTAGTACTCTATGTAGCCTTGTATCACTGTCCAAAGAATCGGGGTGGGGTAGTAGTCTAGGACGGGGTTCCCCAACCTTTTTGTGTCGAAGAGCACTTTCGCGACTACCAGTAGTGTGGCGGGCGCCATTTACTATTCAAGTCAAATTAATATTAGGACTTAATAATAAAAACATACATATAAATAATGCATAAACAGGGCCATACAAGGGAAAAACATTTGGGGAGCCATGAGGTAACAAAACCAGCTGGGGTCCAATGTAATTCCTTGCATCGTAACAGTCTGAGATTATAAAATATATTTTTTTGCAAAATCTTTTGCCCTTTCCTGCTCGTTACGGCCCTGCTAAAAAAGTAATGCCAAACAAGTCTAAATAATTGATTCTTTTTATTCTCATGCAAATGTCTTTGGTAATCTCAAGGTGAATTTATAGTTGGACTTGATAATGAACATAACATGAAAAAAAAATTAATTCCTACATAAAATAATCATACCATACTAATAAAACATTTTTTTCCTATATAAAATTTTAAGATTAATTTCCTATGCAACAAAACTTCCTGAGAATCTCACAGTCAATGTGATTTTTAGCACTGAACTTCATTGGCCAATGCCTTATAGTTAAGAGAGTAGGATGATAATGCTGTTCGTAAGATCTGTATTTTGATTTTATGATGTTCATAGTCAAAAACAGTGATTCACAAAGGTAGGTTGAATCTGAAAAGCGATTTTATCTTGTATGCTGCACTTTTCAGGAAAGGAAATTTTCCTCTTACAGCCAAACTCCAAAGGTTTTCGTCTGTTATAAATGATTTTAGCACAGTTCCAAAATCTCTAGTTCTAGATCTTCTGTTTTTACTTGAATGAGTCTTCCAATGACTGTAGCTATATCTGTTATATGACCATAACAAAAACAGGATCCTGTTAAAAGGGACATAATAATCAAAATGACCCTGCATCAACTTTTGAAGATTTCACAAAACTTTAAAAATTAACTACACTGATGGAAAATAAATTTACAACACCTGAATACATGCTTCAATTTACTCAAGATTAAACGTACAGGTAATATAGCCGGATTACAGTAAATGATCACATATACAGATCAATACGGGCAAAGGGGTCTATCAATAGTACTCAGACCCCATATTAATACACTGTATATACTCCTTGGGCATTAACACAGGTCAGTACTCTCACATGCATACGATTGTACAGATGATGAATACCATCCTGCGATACATACACACCTCTTGCACCAGTTGATGCAATTCAGTAGGAGTTGTAGGAGGGCTAACTGAACGAATTAGATGTCGTCCCATACATGTTCAATGGGGGAAAGGTCTGGCGATCGTACCGGCCAGGGAAGTTGTCGAACATCGTGCAGAGCATGTTGTGTAGCATGGGCATCATGTGGGAGGACATTATCCTGCTGGAACAGCACATCGTGTTCCTGTTGCAGGATTGGCAGCAGAACGGGTTGAACAATGCTCTGAATGTACCTGGTGCTGGTCAACGTTCCCTCCACAAACACCAAAGGTGAGCGAGAGTTGTAACTTATGGCACCCCACAACATGATGCCAGGGTTTGGCCCTGTGTGTTGTGGGAGAATACACTCTGGAAGATGTTGCTCCCCAGGTCTGTTGCATACGCAAATGGCCATCACTTGCTTGAAGGCAGAACCTGCTGTCATCACTGAACACTACATAGCACCATTCGATCCCCCTGGTGACCCTCTTGCAACACCACTGGAGATGTGCACGATGGTGTTGTGGCTTAAGTGGAAGTCTGGCTAGAGGCATGCGTGTCTGTAGTCCTGCTGGAAATAAACGATTCCCAACGGTCTGTGTTGACACTCCTGAGGCCACATTCGCTGATTAGAATGCGTTGATGTTGGTAAGCGTCTGTACTATGTGGCCGTCCAGAACCTGGTCTACGGGTATAGGACTGTTCATTTGGCCACTGTTGCTAACATTGAGGCACCATCGGCGTGTCATGTCTAACGCACAGCAATTCTCCAAAATCTCTTTCCACGAGTTTTTATCGAACAACCTTTCATCGAAAATGCAAAATACACACACGCATTCAGATCCGCGCCACAAACATTACGCAGATACACACATGCCACATACACACGTATATACCACATACTCACATCCACTTGTGCCCACACATGCCACTATTGCACACACATGCATACTTGTGCATACATACCACACATGTATTCATATGTTTGGCGTATATTTTGCATTTTCAATGGAAAGTCATGTCACAGGCTGCTCATCTTTCATTAATTTTCTTCTTTTTTTTTTCTTTGTCTTTTGCTTTACCCTCTCTTTCTATTCTTTGTCGTCCCTTAGCTGCTGACCTCCTGGTATGTTGCGTACATAAGTATCAGAACCATATTTAAATATGTTTGGCTTTTTAGGGCTTTCTTTTTTATGTATCATTTGGCTTCACAGTCAGCTTTTAATCCGGCAACCTTGCCATGGCTTAACAAAGAGGGTTAGGGCGTACAGGGAAAACCGCGGGGAAAAGTCGTTCACCCAAAGAGTTAAAATATGTAATTGTAAAATTAGAAAATTAAAACCATCAATGGGGGTGTATTGAAAAAAAATTCTTTTTAAATAATGGTAGCCAGTCGGGTGCCTTGGTACCTGCTGGCACAGCGCTGGTCTAGGGTGACGAGAGATAAGCGTACAGAATGAGGGTATTGTGACAGAAATGAAGGGACTAGGCTATGGAGATTCATTTTTAGGCAGAGGTGACAATATCTATTCTATAGTTTGATCTGGGTGCACACTTTTTCAAGTAGTGTAATGCTTGTTTGATGTTTTCGGTAACTGTTTTAAACATATTGTATAGAAAGTGGGGAAACAAGATAATTAGCCAAGAAACCAACCAACTTTAATTCATATAAAAACAAGCTTTGGAGACTGACGTACTTGCAGCGTAATAATTTTACATTACATATTTGTCACCTGTCAATTATTTATATCATACTAAATTCTTTTTAGAAAATAGCATTACTTTTTTAGACAGAATCATGCAGCCAAACTTATTTGCTTTATACAAAGTTTATATGTGGCTCTTTCACAATACGGTGATAATTGAACAATGACTATTCATAACAATGATATACTTCAATGAAATCACTATAGTGGTTTTTTTCCCTCTATTATCTATTTGGTTTCATGTTTACAGAACCCCAAATGTTGACTTTGAAGTGATTGGAATCAGGATTTTTCTTTGAAATTGTTTCTCTGAGCCAACAAGTAATTGGCAGTCCTCTTGTGAATGGGAAGGCTGCATCAGAAAGTGACAAAAGATTTAGTGATTGTGTCCATTTTTACATCTCTTTTCTTCCATTCATCTCAACGAGCTGCCATTGTGAAATGAACCAGACAAAACTAATCATATAGAACATAGATTATTTCTCCGATTCAAACACCTCCAACATTTTTTGCTCTTGTCTACCTGTTATGCAAGGCAAAGTTTATTAGATTTCCTTTTAACTCTTTAAGGAAAAAACATTCGTTCACTTTAAGGTTCAAATAATTTCAAAACAAAATGAAACTAATTTATTAAAATAAAATACTTGTTGAAAATCAATTGATTAACAAAGATCGTGAATTTTAATAATTCGGTTTTTTTTTCTCATAACTTGGAATCTTTAAACTATTGCTGCTTTTCTTAAAGAGAATTATCAGACATGTTTTCAATTGATTTTTTTATTTTATGTATTCTCAATGGTAATAATATTATCCTTTGTAGCATATGAAATGTTTAAACTTGATTTTTTATATCATACCTTAATCTTAGTGAATGTATATAACTTTTGCAATTTTTAACTGAATATATATATATATATATATGCA
>VCCN01007157.1:5514243-5527135 GCA_006491835.1 Architeuthis dux | reverse complement strand
TTTTTTTTTTTTTTAATTAGATTTGTTTTCGTTTTAAGATCAGCAATTCTAAAACGTTTGTGGCCAAGGGTTGGTCAGGAGGAGTTCAGATCCTTACTAACTTTCCTCACCATTCACCTTTGCCAACGAACCTTAAGTTTCATTGATTTACAAAATTTTACTTGACTCTTCTGAAAACAGGATATCTTCAACATAGAATGTTTCAGTATCTGCATTTCCCTAACCATGTTGTTTATTTAATTCCAAGTTAGATTTATTTTTACATTAAAATCTTTTTTCCACAATAAAAATTGTAAATGCAGTGATAAAAGCAATGACTTAACAAGGTTGACATTATTGCAGTGATTTTTTTCTTTCTATGCAATTGTCTATTTTGTACTTGTTCACTAAATTATAAGTTCTATTGTTGCACTTACAACCTGTGGGGCTGTAATAAAAGCTGCACCTTTCTGCTCTGAGTAGATGTTTCTTCAGGAACACAAGAACACAATTTTCCTGCTATATTACCTTTACAAACATGTTGCAAGGCCAATGTACTAGAAAATCACTTGTTTAAAATAGATATTGGGTGAGTAGGACAAAAGAAAGACAACCAAACAAAATAGTTTTTTTGTTTAATTCATATCTTCTTTTGCTGTTTTCCTTTTTAGAATATTTCATATTTTCTCATTTTTGACACAGCTTTTCATTCTACTTAGTCTTTCTTCTTTTCTTAGTATTAATAGCTCTTCACTTTTATTTATAGATACAAATGAGTTAGAAATTCAGAAACTAGCTCAAGTGGTTCTGTTGTTGGCTATGTTTCAATCTTCCTGCCTAGTATGAAATCTTAAAGAATTAGTTCCTGCAACAACTAGATGCCGTCCTTTTGTCATCTGATATTGTGAAACGGATGAAGCCTGAAGTCTGCTTTGAATATAGGAGCAAAATTTGGATGTACAGGGTGTCCCAAAATTAATGCCAGTTCTATCCAAGGGAAGCAACTATTTAATAGTAATTTAATAATAATTTAATAGTTTCTTCCCTTAGAACTGGAATTAATTTTGGGTCAAATCTTGAGTTACATCTGTGACACCCCATATGTCTAATTCATTTGGTCTGATAAACAAAACAACCATATATTTTTGCTCAAGTGAAGAATATGCTCACTTTTTAGGTTGTGTTATACATAAAGAGTTATTTAAGTTTATGAAATGGACAGCTGAGATGGCATTTTAACTTGGGAGTTTGTTTTTCATTATAATGATAATATTACCCCGCCCTCTCCGAGAAGGGATCATGATTTTAAATTCTGTAAAATCTGTCAGCCCTTTGAAGTTCATCTTTTCTTGACTTCCTTTCTCCTTTTATCAGTTACAGATTAAATCTCTTGATACATCTTTACTAGCAGTAATGACTTTTTAACATTTCACAAATTGATGCCACTCATCTCTGAACAGTTTTGAATGTAGCTTACAATAGTGATTTGCCATTGCCTCATGTCAGGGTAGTTCCACCAGATTGCTTTATTTTGTGGATGACAAGCACAACTTTAGCAGTATAACAATGAGCTTTACAGCCTCGTAGATCTGTAATTCTAAATTCTATTTTCTACTTACAAGTTTACAGCCTGGATTTAATTTCTAAAACATGCTGAATAATGTTTGCTGATACAACTAAATCTGATAAAACATTAGAAAGGAGAAAGTTAATATTCCTTAGTAGTGGTAATTAAGAAAAAAATGCATTTCCCTGAATTCTTACTTATCGCCCAGTTTCATAACTTAAGTTCTGACTAATGTGGGGCTGTACAACAATGAGTACATTACTTTTCGAGATTACATTTTTTGGCGGACAAAAAGGCGGGGTGGGTGGGTTATATGCTGTCAAATATGGTATGTTGAATATTTAGGACATGTCCCTATTGACCAGTGGAAAATATGCTAATTTTTGAAGCAATGAAATGAGTTTTCTCCAAATTCAAAAAACATACGCTTTTTTCATTACCTTCTCAGTGTTGCCAACTCAAATATATCTTGGCACTAGTTTGACTGCTAAAAAGCGCTAAATTCTTTTTTAAATAGCCAAAAACTACCAAAAAGACACTAAAAATGGCAAAATGTTTTAAGCCTAAAACGCTAATTTATTGCTTTTTTATACTAGTGCCAAAACAAGAAATGTGCTGAATCTAGCGCAAAATCGGCATCATTGTACCTTCTTTTGCTTATCTCTTTTACTTTTATAACTACATATTTTCTCTTAATTATTTCTTTAACTCTTATATATGCTATAATCTCTCTGCTGTCTACCTTTTCTTCCTATTATGTTTATCAATCTTCATTTTAAATGTTTGATGTTATTGTATAAAAAGAAATGAACAATGGAAATGTAAGGTTTTAATTAATATGATGTATAGTTTTCCTTTTTTTCTGAAAATCAAGATCTTCAAACATTAATTTATTTGCTCCAAGCCAGTATTTTGCAGTCTTCAACATTTTTGAAGTATGAATAAATTGGAAATGCTATTAGACAATGAAAAGTAAAAATTAAATTTATAAGTTCCTACTTGATTTTTTTTTCTTTCTTTTTAATCAATTATAAAAAAAGGGTTTTAAGATCTTAGACTTTAGTAATTATGGAAAAACAGGGAGGCATTCATTTTGCTGAATGTTGATTGGCTGAATCATGACTAGACTGACTTATGACCTTACCGACTGTTTATTACCTTGAAAAACAAAGGTAGACAATTCAAGTTAGCCATCCGGCCATTCATTCATATTTTCTTAATGACAAAAACATTGGTTAATTTTTTTTTTTTAAATTAATGTAATGTTTACGACTGAATAAAAAGGTGGCAATCTATTGAATGTAGTATTTATTTATGATACGATTTCATAGTTACAATATATATTGTGTTTAAGATTAATAGAAAAAAGGATTTTTCGATTGAGTATTTATTTACAATAATGAAGGTATTATTTATTATGTCTGTAAGGTCATAAGTCAATCTAGTCATGATTCAGCCAATCAACATTCAGCAAATTGAACTTCGGCAAACTGATTTTCGGTAAAATGAACAAGACCCAGAAAAACAGTGTTACCTACTTAAAATGTCAGCAAGAACTTAAACATTAGACTTATTAAATTTACTATTATGACTAATTATTTGAAAACCCTAGTTTGTGGTCTGAACTGTGCTGCTGAGTTAAATGTTTTCTTTCCAATATTCTATCAGGAAATTTTTCTTAATTTTCATAATTTTACACATTGCTTTAAAAAATGTTTCAAAGGTTGACTGAACACTTGACAAATCTCATCAAACTTTCTTAAAAGTTGATCATTGTGAGTTGTAAGTTAAGTTGACATGAAACATAAACAAATCTGCACTTCACTGTTTTTTGTTGAAAAGAAAAACACTAATGGGTTTGCTCTACATAAGTTTTACTTGGCCAGGATTGAAGAGATCTAGGATCAGAAAATCAGAAGTTGTTCGTGGCTACTTCTAGAATGTAATTGCTGTTAACTTGTATAAGCTGGTCACATCATCTGAAAATATTTGGTCATTATACATGTAAATATAGAAATTTATTTCTGTCTTGTAGACATCGAGTTTTGGTTGCTGTGGATGGCCTAAATGGATTGTGGGGAGACACCAGTGTCAAGGACGAAAAAAAACAATATGTAAGCCAGCCAACATTTAACTTGATTGGTGACCAATTTAAATTTATTGCATCCAGTTGAACTCTGGATATTAAGTGTGCTTTAAAGATGCCTTATTAAATAAAATATTATAATAATTGATTTTTGAAAACTTTAATTTAAAAAGACACTAACCTCAAATTGCAAAATTTTGAAAAAAAAGAATAAAAATTGGAAATGATATGCCGTTGAAAAAAGTAATGTTTGGCCTGTAGGAAGCAGGGTAAATTTTTGAGACTTATGAGGGAAAAATATGCTGTGGAATATGGTAAGTTATTAAATAAATTAATGTTTTATTCTATTTAGCACTCAAATATATTCTAGCTACATTTAGTATATACTAATTTTAACACTTTAATACGAATAGCTAAGGGCCTGCTTTTTAGCTGAGGTTATGTACTTCCTACCAGCAGTAATGGTCAATGTTCAAACTTTGGTTAATGGTCAGTCAAGCTGAAGATTGGGGTTTTTTGTTTGTTTTTTTAATTCATACTTACTCAGGCACAAATTGGGTCCAATCTCTGTTCAATATCACTTATGTTTGACTTGCAAGTTTAATGTTTGGCTAAGAAAATCACCATAGTCTGTTGTAGGGAGTGAGTTTATAAGTGTGAATCGGCTTCTCCTAATTCATGAAGTCTTGGTAAAAAGCAGCTAGGCATAAACTTGTCTCCCTCTGGCAATGAGGGTGTGAGTTCAATTCTCACCAAGGCTTTCTCTTTATTTCCGAGTGCGCTGTTAGTTGTTGCCATAGAAACAGTGGCCCGAATTAATAAGTTGTATAAAAACAACTAAAATTAGAATGAAGGTAAAAACTAGTCAAATTTAATAAAAGTGCTATGTTACAATACTTCATCCAATACTAAAGATTCACCATATTTTTGTTAAACATTTTTGTTTTTATTTTTAAATGTATTCTTTTTAGAGTCGCTTCAATAATTGCTTTTCTAATTATTTTGTATTGTTTTAAAAAATAGCCACATGAGATTTGTGTTCTTCTTTCATTTACAGTTATCAACAGACAAAATGACCCTGTTCTATAATTTTAGAAAGCTCCTGCATAATGATTGGGTAAGTTGCTGTCTATTTCTCATGTCACCAAAGCTATCACTGGATTGCTCTTTGTTTAACTTTTTCTCTATAATTTTTTAAGTTTTAAAACCTAGAATCAATCTAACTTTCTATAACTGCTACTTTCAGATTACATTAAACTCACTTTTGAAATCTGCATGACATTAACTCTTAAATTCATTCTAGTTAAAAAAGAAAAAAGAAGGTAATTCAAGGGGAGGAATTTCTGATTGAAGTTGCCTCCCTTGCATTTTCTGGTAAGTTTTTTTTATCTTTTAATTCAATTTGCAAAAGAGTTCCATTTAAAAAAATCCCATTCTTTGAAGAGTTCCACAGCAATTACAAACAGTGTATGAATCTAAGTGTTAAAATGTGCCACTTTTATTTTCTTTTATTGATATTTTTGTGTCTTTTTCCAGAATAATGGAATGGTGATTGGCATCGTTGACAAAGTTGCCAACCCTTCACATTCACGAGAGAAGTGTACACCTTTTTACCTGTTGGAGAAAAAGGTGTGTAATGATCAGCTTTTGCATAGATTTTTTTTTCTTATTTAGGATCTATTATCTACAATTCATTTTTATTTCATTTTCAAATTATAAAATCTTTCATGGTTATAGGAGAACCAAAAGGTTTTACAATTTTTCTTCTTTTAAATTTATCTACATAAAAATGTTGAATTTTACCAAGAGGACATTGGTTTAACTTTACAACTGATTTTACTTAACATAGTTTTAGTGAAGTTAAGATGATAATCAAGGATTTGCTCCTTCCTATCATTAATCTGACAAGATCTGGATTTCGAATAGCCTAAACTTTTTTTTTCTCCCTTGAGGGGTCAGAAGTGAAGGTAAACTTTTTTCACCCTTGAGGGGTCAGAAGTCTGGAAACTTTTCCTCCCTATAAAGGGTCAAAAGTGACGGTAGCACCCCCCCGCCTCTTTTTAATGTGTCAAAAGTAATGGGAGACTCCCCCCCCCCACTTTAAGGGGGTCAAATGTGATGGTGGTTTTTAGCTTTTTAACTGATAATGGGGGAGGAAAGTCTCCCATTACTATTGTCCCATTAAACAGAGGGAAAGTCTCCCTTCACTTTTGACCCCTTAGTAGATGGGGAAGTTTCCCTACACTTTTGACCCCTAAAAGGTGGGAAAAGTCTTCTCAGCACTTTTGACCCCTTAAAGGTGAAAAAAAAGGTTTATCTTCACTTCTGACCCCCTAAAGAAGGGGGAAAATCTCCCTTCACTTTTTACCCCTTAGGGAAGGGGGGGGTCTCCCATTACTATTGATCCATTAAAGGGAGGAAAAAGTCTACTTTCACTTTTGCCCCTAAAAGGCCAGGAAAAGTCTCCCTTCACTTTAGATCACTTAAAGAATTATATAAACATGTAAAATAAGATATATGGACAGAAAATAAGGTTCTACTTTGGCATTATAATAACATTATAAATAGAACCCCCTCTCTAAAACCCTTAAGAACTGGGTCCATTCGTATGCATACCAAATTTGATTGGGGTGCGCCGATGTTTAATTGGTTTTCATAACATAACAGACAGACGGTGTGACACCTCACTTATGTATACAGATTATGAATTCAACATATTCTGATATAACCTAATAATAATGGAAACGAATCATTTCCAAATTTTCCTATCATTCATTTATAAGTTATTGAACTTATTTTTTTACAGTTTGATTTAATGTTAAATCAATGTTCCGTACACTGTCTTGATATTCTCCTATTTTTTAATGTTTCACTAAATCCAGAAGTCACTTTCAGGGTATTCTTTCTTATCTTCCCCCTTTTTTCTCTACCTCTAGGCATTTGAGATGATGGAGCCTTTTATTCCAGTTCATGTTCCTAAATACAATGATAAAGAGATTCACAGCTGCCTGGATTACTACGTTGACAGACTATGGTTACAACATCCACTAGGTATTTCACTTTTTACTTCCTCTTCTAAAAAAATTACACCCTTGGGAAATGCTTTAATCTTGTGAAGGAAATTATGTTTAAAGAGAACAAGGAGTGTAAAAATCAGCCATGTATTCTGAAGTTTTGTAAAGAACACTCATAACCACTAACTTATAGACGATGTGTATATATTTGAAATTGAAACCTAAAATATTAGATTTTGTTTATATAGAATGTTAAAAATGAACTATTAAAAAAAACAACAAAATTACTTCTTTTTTTTGTCTGTCGATACAATGCTTATTTTGAGATTATAAATTAATTTTTCTGAACTTTGATAATGTAAAACTGTATTCATGTCGAAATGGCTTTTACAGCTGAAGTATGAATGCTGGAAAATATGAAATGTCCATTTTTGCACTAAATGATTCTCTCTGAGGTGTTTTTAAAATTCCAAATATAGAACCAGTAGACAAAGACTGGACAGTCAAGCTGCCAAAAGTAAATGTTTAAACACACTGAATCATCTTTTCTATAGCCATCATTTTAGGATATTCAATAGCCTTTTAGTCTCATGGCACTCCTATCATTTTCATTGTATTTAAATTTTTGTGATTGTTTTTTACCAAAATTGACATTACTGTTGGTGATTCAATTTAATGAAAAAAAACCTTGGAAATTTAATCTGTTTTTCATGATTTTATAAATACTTACACGGCTAAGAATAACATCCTTTAGGCACAATCCCCATAGCCAAACAGGTATAGCTTTGATATTTTGTCTGTGTATTACTTTCTAAAGTGCCATATAATCTAATTAATGTTAAATGTGAAGTAAATACAATCTGCTAAGTCACTCTAAAATGTACAATTAAAATTATAGAATGCTGGCTAATTGAATTGAAATCACCTGCTGTTAAACTGTTCTCATTCATTCAAATTTCATGGAAGTAAGATTTGATGGCACAAAACCAGATATATAAGTATATCTGCTTATTTTTAAAGCATTGCTGATCATAATCCCAAAAATCACGATCCGGAAGGCCATAAAACCAAATGTTGAAATCCTGAAAGATCAAAATCCCTAATGGTTGAAATCCCCCAAACCACAATGCCAAAAGTTCAATATCCCGTAGGATCAGAATCCTGAATCACAAAATACTGAAAAATCAAAATACCCCAAAAACAAAGGTATGCACCTTTTTGTTTACGTTTGAAAAAAACAAAAAACACTAGTTAATCTCTGACGATAACATAACAACGTTATATAAACGATCAAACAACAAAAATAAATTACTGAATTTATTTAGGAAAACATTACTTAGTAAAAAGAAAAAAAAATTATTTTCCTTATTTAATTTTATGAGATCTCAGTAAATATCAAATAGAACCAAAAGGTGTTTGTTTATATTGTAAAAAGATAAATCAATTAAAATTTTTGCTAAAATTAGTCTGATGTAGATTAATTAATGTCTGCCATAGCCAGAAACTACTTCAACAATCAGCGATGTTAAACGGGCTTCCATATATGTGGATTGTAAATGTAATTTAAAAAGTTATGAATTTGAAAAAAAATAATACATCGGGCTACTATTTTTTGTTAATTCATATATTTCCTGATTACTAATTATATAATATACTGTTATATTTTAAACTTGTTTTTGGTGTTTGAGCGTTTATATAATCGCAAACAGGAGAATGTTATGTTCAGAGTTTAACCAGTGTTTGTTTTTTCAAACGTTAACATAAACCTCAGAAAACAATTTGCTTTTTATATAATGGAAGAAAATAATTTTTATATCAGAATTTTCTCCAATTCTTCTTTCTAATGATAAAAATTTTATGAAAATTGATTAAACCATTATGTGAGTGAATAGTTTTGTATTTTCAGGGTTTTGACTTGTGTGTTTCGTTATTTCAATCATGCGAGGTAGTGTCATTTGGTATTATGACCCAGACCCTTTTTAAAGATATCTGGGCTGATTTTAACCAAATTTTAAGATTTTTTTCTCCAAAAATAGAATTGTTAGAAAAAAATTGTACAAGCAAGGATTGAACCATTATAAAAAGAAAACCCCATATGTATCTAGGATTTTTATAGGTTAAAGTTCAAATCTGCCACTTTCCTCTTCATATGATCTTTCTAGGACTTTCTCTTGACCAATTCATGTACATACAATGCTTAGTTGAAAACACTCTCGACACCTATTCGCTTCAATACTATACAAATTTTATTCATCTATGTAAATATATATATTATTTAGTGGTATGAATTTTCTCTGGTATATGAAATTTTAAGTTCTTTCAGTTAAAGAATAGTTATCCTGCAATCTGTCTTTTTGGCCAGAACTAAGAAATTATCTGCTTAGTGCACAAGTGATCAACTGATCTTGTGGATCTGATCACTGGAGTCAAAAATGACAATATTTGCCCTTCTAGTATTCAATTTATTTCTAAGAGAAAAAAGTCCCTGTAGGTCCTGTTACATTTCTTATCATTGATTCTAATTGTCCTTTTTTTCACAATTAGATTAAAATTTCATATTTTATATTGAATAATGCTTTTGTTTGAAGTTTACGTTTCTATTTCAGTAGCAGTTGTGAAGTTTTGCATATGTGTTAATTCAACACTAACAATTTTCTTTTTCAACCATACTTGCTGCATTTTAATAATTATTCTTAGTATACAGTACACAGACACAAGTGTGCGCACACACAATTTTGTATACTCTTGTTCATACTTACATGCAGAAACATGCCTCCCTTTTTATAAGGTTGAATTTACAACCTATTATTTTCACTTTATTTTTTTTCTATAATAATCCCTCCTATCAAGACAGAATTCCACCGGATGAACAGCCACAGGCTATGCAACCTGACTATTTATGTCATAGGGCAAGGATTAAACTACAATTGAAGATTTAAAAAGAAATATCTTTATCACTTGATGTATTTTAAATTTAATGTTTTTCTCCCATTTCAGCCAAGACTGAAGAAGGCAAGAATGAATTCATATTTCTGAGTAATCACAACCCTTACCAGCTGACACAGGTGTGTGCTCCTCGGTGAAAAAACAAATAGAAACTTTGTGGCCACTGTACGTACACTGTAATAAAGAAAAAAATGAAACAGTTTTTGGCATTTCCGTTTTTCATTTCTTTGTTGTTCTAAACCCACTCGGCTGACAAGTTCAAAATTTACAGCCAATAAGATCAAGTGACACCCTAAGCTATTGAAATTTTGTACAATTTAAAGTTTTTCAGCAAACCACTGCACATAGCTCTATCCACTTATACTGTGTTTAATGATGTCTCTACTGAACAATGGAGCTTTGAGTCTTGTATAAGTGCTAGTTGTGTATTGAACCTAATAATAACAGCAGAATGCAAAAGACGGTGCATCAAAAATGCAGCAAAGAACCATATTTTACTGTTTTATAAGTTGAAATAGGTTTGGACTAAACTCCATATTTTTCTTATTGACTATCATTTATGTATTTTTTTTTTTTTTAAAGCTTCTGAAATCTCTTAGATCTTTCAAGTGTCGTGGATTTTGAATACAGTCAACTTCTCAGGAGGTCTCTCCCTGCCCTCTCCCAATTCTTGCATATAATTAGCTATAAGGATTACTAATTGAGTGCTACAATTTTACAGAAACCTCTTCTCCTTTCCTTTTTCTTCTATGCCAGAATCTTCAAACTTTGTGGATTTTGAAATGGTTTTGTGGAAAAATATGGATGTAATTAGGATTCCCCAATCCCAACCTTTGAAATGTTTTTGACACGTTTTGCTATGGAGAGTGAACAAAAGAAAACCTGCACCACATAGAACTCCTCAGTCCAACTGTAGTAACTAACTTGACATTTTTTTTCTTTTTCAAAAATGTCTTTATATCTGGTTGTTACACATGGAATGTTGTTTTTCTTTTTTAATAGTAAAATGAAGGATGATATAAACAAGTGGTAAATATTTAATCAAAATCTGACCCATTTGAAGCAATAACCTTTTTTCCAATGATCCTCTAATGATAAAATGCCATCTCTGTAAAATTCTTTAGGTTTAGTGGTCACAAATTCAGTAAAAGTACAAATTATAACTTCCCTATTATTGAACCTTTTATTATGGATATGAAGTACAAAACACTTGAAAAGATGATAATCTTTAGGCGAAATGTCAGGTGAATATGGAGGATGCTGCAAGACTTCGTATTCCAATTCTCTAAACTTAGACACAGCTGAGAGGTGTGGAGTCGGAGCATTTCATTCAGTTCATGTGGGACCCATTTTTAACCTTTTCTATTACCATGATGACGTGGTATGGTCGCTGTTGAAGTCCTAAAGTCTCCAGAAAGTGTATAAACTGTTTTTTGTGGGTCTTTGGCCACTGCTGTTGATAATTCTTCATCAGTAAGGTTTATTATTTGTATCCATATTTCCAGACATAACCCTATTGAATCAATGTTGGACAATTCGCACTGTTCACTCCAAAATGAGCAGCATTGTCTTCATTTGAAATCGTACTTGAAAATTAGTCTAACTTTGGTGGACACCATTGTTGTTATATCTCTATTGTTGTTATATCTCTATTAAGATTGAATCTGAAAAAAAAGAAAATGCAATTACATTAGTAAATCTTTTTACTTAGTATTATTCTCTACGATGTAAACAAAAAACAACTTTTTGCATGTAACAACCTAATATTTTCAGTCTGAATTTTCAAGATGGGGAATTCTCATTACTAGATCAGTGCCCGTTCCAAAGGTGCATGTCGGACTTTAATGGTTCGTGGAGCAGCCGGCCATAATTGCCATGTAAAATTATTTTCCGTCCATCATACAAAACCATGACTTCAAAGTATTTTGGTTACTTCTCTTCAGTGTTGCCAATTTAGATATTTAATATCTAAATTTAGATAATTTTTAAGAGCAAAGTCAAGGGAGATTATTTATACAAACTAAGAAGAAAGATCTATAATCTTTAATATTTTATTTATTTTAGTTTTATTTTGTTAGATTTCTCGAGACCTACTGATGCAAAAAAAACTTCAAACTCGACACTGCACTGCCTTGAGTGCTGACTAATATATCTGGCGAATGTCAACTTTGTACAATGGCCAGTTAAGTAATTGCGGTGCTTACAGAAACACAGAGATCTCTTCAATTGTAGTTAGATTAGATACTGATTTATTTGAACTGGTGTCCTCATCTTGGTTGTTGTAGTCACTATGTTTCAGCCATTGTACCCTCCGGCCTACTTCAGTTGCCTTTTGTATTTGGTAGCCTTGTAGGAATTTCAAACTAAATTCAATCCACAGTTAAATTGATCTCGGTGTCCATGCTCGAGGATATCTTATATCAGTTAATTCTTTCTTGTTAATTTGTCCTTTTTTTCCCCACTGAACCACAGTATATGACTTTCATTGCCTTGCTCAGGGATTTGAGCTCATGACCACTTGGTAACTACATACTTACACTTAACCAAAGCTTCCACTCGGACACTCAGGTGGTGGAATTTTGGGGCCTTCAACCAAATGTCTATTTTTTCCTAGACCAGTTCAAATAAATCAGTGTATTTTATTATTAAATCAAGATGAAAGAAATAATAGTAAAAAATGAATGGTTGATAGTGTATAATATGCTTGTATATTTTAAATGAAATTTTAAAGGGGATTGATAAACATTTCTATTAATTCTAAGGCTAAGTTGAGTTTTCAGAAATGTAAACATTTAGTATAGTTCTTAAACTATACCAAATCACAAGCTTCCCCCGAAATAATGTGGTTCGTTAGAGCGTGGTTCATGATATAAGGTGGTTGTTGGTGGATCCCAACATTTTTACCTATATTATCGCCCACTCATCCAGAAAACCATGAATAAAAAAACAGAATGTCCCTTTGAACCCATAGGCCTGGATATTTCTGACTGCGCTGTTTTACTATACCATAAGCCTATTTGATGACAGAGGTGACACAACTCCCACCCCACCCCCACTAAGAATTATATTTGACTTATGTCGGCAAAATAACTTCAAAATTCATATAAATAATTTGAATCTCAATATAAAGGGAAATAAATGATTAAAGTTACTTCCTTTGAATTTTAGGTAAATTTTTTTTTTCCTATTCTATTCACAAGAGTTCTGTAATTAATATTATTATTTGTTCCACTGTCAAGACTTTCAATGCTACTCGTTTCTTAGTTATACTCTCTTTGTGCTACCCGTTTCTTTTAGACC
>VCCN01007157.1:5466809-5488449 GCA_006491835.1 Architeuthis dux | reverse complement strand
TTCTCCTTCAATGTTTTCTTGGATGGAACCAAGTATTTTTCTTATTTTGGAGAGAACTTAACAAGAGTGAATGTATCACCAAGGATTTTACATTTGGATTTGATGTCTTTCACTGATAAACTTAAGGAATGCCCATGGCAATAGTTAACCAAGGCTCTTGGCTGGATAGTTGAAATTTGGGAAGCAACACCTGTTTTATTTTTCCCAGCATGTTGCTTGCACCATCATTCATTTGCCCCCTGCAAGTGGGACAAAATAACTGCATTCGAATTAGCATATCTTTTATTGCAGAAACTATTGTGTCACTTTTTATATCTGTCAGTTCGTAAAAACCAAGAAAGTCTTTTTGGATACAAATAGACTGGGTAACTGAGGAAGTTGCTCCTTGTTTGCGATGTCAGTGTATTCATCACACAAAAGTGAATTCATGTATTCATCACACATAAGTGAATAGAAATTATTTTCTCTTATTTCCAACAACTGTTTTTTTAAAACTTGGTTTGCCATGATTGTCAACAATTTGTTTTGATAATCCGCATTGTTGTATTTTTTCTTGCCTTTTCAACTGTTTGATAAACGTTCCAGGAATTTTGCATCATCCTTTGCATGTAATTTCATTAACTGGGTAAAGTTGTCGTCTTCCAGAGATGTATCTCCTTGAAACACCAACCCTTGTCTACCAAGAAACTACACACATTCCATAACTTTAATGAAGTATTTCCTTTCCTCTTGTCTTTCTTTCTGAGCCTTGGTATTCCCCATTTCAACTGGATCACCAGATTTTGAAATAATGCCAGAATGGAAGCTAAGAATGGTTTTATGACACTGTGATGTTTGATGGTCAATTAAACAGTTTGGTCCCTTTATCCAGTTGCAAAAACCTTTGCTAATATATGTGGGGTCAGCATTCTTGATTAATTAGAAAACAAAATAAATATAATGTTTTTAAAACAACAATTTTCTTTGTTTTCTTTCTCTTCCTTACAGAGAGGATTATAGAGATGGACAAAGAGTCATATATAAAGTCCTTACATATAAAAGAATGTCAGTTTTGCAAAAAAATGTGTGTGTCTATGGGGGGGATGTACCCCCCGTGTCGTGGGCCCTGCATATTTAACAGAAAAGAAAAGCTTAGTTCAGAGTTTAGAGCACTGGTCAATGTCCTGCTCTGCAGCTCAGCAACTACATATTAATTCTTGATATTCTCTAAAGTATTCGAGACCAAAAGTAAAGGATCTGTCATTCTAATTCTGCTATCAATTGATACTGTGTTGGAGTGTTGGAGTGACTGCTCAATGATTGAGCTAGATGTCATTTAATTCCTGATACGAGATTAGTGGATCTTGTTAAATATAACATACTTAGAAGAAAAGTACTAACTTGTAATAAGACAATAAATTGTGCCCAGGAAAGTACTTGTAAAATGCATAATGCTCTCGGGAAAACAGAGAGTAACAAATTAGGGTTGTCACAAATGTAGTACTTCTAGTCTTATGCAAATCAAAACAAATTAAGCATTTATGGTTCACTGGTTTTCAAAAGATAAAATTGTGATTGACTCTTGTAACTAATGTGGTTTTCTGGGTAAAAGAAAATGGTGGAAAGTGGAACTGAGAGCGTTATCTCTGATAATACAGAACCTTATGAAATTCAAGTAATTCACTATATGAATTCTATGTAAAGGAGTCTCTTAATTACAACAACATATTTGATGTATCCTAACAGTAAATACTTTGAGCATCCCTGTTATTAAGTACACTGAGTGCTCTTTTCTTTGAGTCACAAATATTGAATTATTCTTTTCTTATGCAGATGAAGATCAATAAATGCCATTCTCTGATGAAGCTATTGATTGAGGATCAATAGTTAGTGTCTTTAGAACTGGCAGCAGCAAGTAGATGTCCTCGGAAGTCTTACAATTCTCTCTTGACATTTTTATGGTTCATCTCTTATGAAGAAGTGAAAATCAATGTAAGTGCCATTGATGGGCAACCGAGTGAACATTGAGGACTTTCTATAGCCATGAGCATGAGAGAGGAGGAAAACAAGAAACCAGTCAATGTTTTTATGTTAGAAATTACTTAGCAGTTGCTTTAACAAAACAGCTAATACTTCTTAGAACAGATATTTACACCACTTGGACGGTTCAGATTTTGCAAGCACAAATGATAGACTTTCTTCATTTAATTTGAAATGATTTTCCATCCAAAAGATAAATGTAACAAGTCTCACCAATCCAGCATTAGGAATTCAATCTCAGAGAAAGTTCTTCTAATAGCTATTTGCACCATTTATGAAGTTCATTAAGGAACTAACTGAGCACAGAGAAAAGATTTATAAACGTTAGTTTTAAAAAGAAATTATTTCTCACGCCAAACATATTGGCAACTTTGAGGGCTAATATCTTTATCAAATCCTTACTATATCTTGATATTCTCTAAAGTCTTCAAGACCAATTGATACCAATGCAAAATCTTAACACAAATGAAATTCTCAATAGGAGAAACCAATAATGCTCTGAATGTTTATCGGGCAGGTGCGTTTACACAAATTGTCAACTTTAATTTTGTAATAACTTTTGTAAAACTCAACCAATTTTAATACAATTTATATCATCTTGTAGAGACCTTTATTGTGAGTAACCTTTTTAATTATACTGAGTCACGAGAATTGCTAGATAGAAATCTTTAGAGAATTTTAACTTCAAATTTGATATAATGTAATGCATGCCTCAACTGCCGAAGTGAATTACACCAAACTTTCTATACACACTTAAACTGACCCTGCAAACGTGTTTTTAAAAAAAAAAAATAAGGATTCTCCAATTTGTAAAACTATAACAAGGGTTTTACTGTTGGAAATGAGAAAGATTTTAAGTCAGGCATATATGATTTATATTATTAAAAAAATCATCTTTCTACATATGTCTCTGTGGTGCATATGGTTAGTGTGTTCATTTTGTAATCGAGAGATTTTTTTTTAAACAATAGCTGAGGACAAATTTTATGTAATGTGTACATATTAATATTAATTTGAAACAGTTTTTTTGTTTTTTCAGGGCTCAGTATGTGTTTTCCTCAAGATATATCAGGACTCCTGGTAAACGACACTTCAAAGATGTTTAAGTATAATTATTATTTGAAAACCATAAAAATAATACATTTTTGATGGAAAATAATGATTAATAGTATAAGAAAGCTTCAGATGACATAAGTTTTGTTTTGTTTTAGAAAAGCCATTTGTCTAAACAAAGCAACTTTTCTTTTGTTTTTAATTTTTGAATTGTTCATACACTCATTTTTCAGCATATTTTTTAAAATATAGTCTCATAGATTATTGGACTGACAACATCTGTGTCACCATGCTTTTAATAAAAAAATTAATTCAAACCTAAAATTCCTGTCCTCCAAACAATGAATTATTTGTGAAATCATAATACCCAAGCAGTATAAATAACAGTGTGTGTGTGTGTGTGTGCATGTTGAAGTAGACAAAGGAAGCAAAATACATTTCAACTATTTGGAACAAGTCACTGATGATTTTCTCCTGAGAATGCAGTAAGTAAACCAAGTGGAAAATTGACTGGCAGGAAGGAAGAATAACCCACAGCAGAAAAAAATGATTATCATACGCAAACCAGCTTATTCAATGACTCGTATAAACTTTTTCTGTCAATTTCATGCAGAACTCTAATACCAAATGCATTATACACAGACCATCAGCAAAATTGTTTTGCTCTCATTCAAGGCAATATAAATCTCGTTCCAGGATACAAGCCAGACAACCAATTTGTATTCCTTTTAGGAAGTACAGAGAGAGAAGAAGGGTTGGAGTATGTCATTTTGAGGTAAATACTCATATAAAAGCCACAAATAACTCATAAATTTATGAGGAAATTATGTCTCTCCATAATAGGCTTCTTTTGCAACAACATTTAGGAGAGTTAACATTCTATCCACAATGCAGGCATAAGAAAAGTCAAGTTAGAATTCTAAATCAAAGGGATATTACTGTAGAAAGATTAGAAACTCCTTTTTTTAAAAATCTTTTATATTTTTACAAAAACAACAAAAACCTCTCAGTACACAACAGAATAAGAAATGTAAACAGACTGATCTAAATTAATCTCATTATGTAAATGCTTATCAATCAACCTCAAAACTCTAAAGACAATAACATTCCAAAACATTGATAAATAATACAATCCTAGAATTATTTTGAGCTGATAGAGAAAAAGGTAACAAATAGCCAGTAGGAAACTGATTAGATTTAATCATTTTATTCTATTGGTAGTCAGATATCAAATGACTATGTTTAGAATATTCTGAATAAAGTATCTAATCCTAATCCCCTGTAGCACTCCTTGAGATTGTTTGTTGTACATTTCCATTATTCATAACTGTGTTATTGACACATTTATGGTCACATCGACCATTCATTATAAGCATGCTATGAATCCAGCTCCAGAGGACAAGTTGAAGTCCACTTAGAAAAAATAAATATTGCGCTGAAACATTTTTAACCAATCAAATCACAGAATTATGCTTTAAACAACTTCTGATTCGGGTCTTCAAAAGGATATATAAAGGCGAAAAATAATCCAGTCTTCATCACTCACACGCAGAAGCCATGCTTGACTGTCTCAACAAGTAAGAAATTACATTTATCAATTTCACACAGTGAACATTTAACACAAAAACATCTTTACAAAAGGATTTTACTCTTTTCCTTTTTATTACAAAAATTTACTTTAAGCTAACATTTTACCTTAAACATTTTTAACAAAAATGAAACTCCAAGCTTAGATAGCTCACCTGGTGGGCATAACTGCATGCTTAAAAAACCTTTTAAAAAGTATGCTAACATCACAACGAAATTGGTTGTTATGATATACTGCCATGAGAGGTCATTTCCGGTCCAACACCTGGGCGGAAGTGACCCCGGTCACCTTAGGAAATATGCATATGTGTGGATGTCCGAAAACAGTGTGGGTGTTCAAACTTGATAAAAGAAGACATAGGCTGCCAGCTCAAAGACAGAGACAAGCAGAACTCTGGACTCAGAACAGAGAGCAGAGACAGATATCAGCCGGGCCGGAAGGCACTGGACTGAGTTCCCTGTTGGGAACAGTCTCGTTACCTCTCTCCCACTCTTCATTCTCAGACCGACAAAATATATCTTATGAAATAAAAATATATCCGAATATTTTTATAAAGAAGTTTTGAGTCTTCCTTTCCCCGGCAAGTTCAGGATTTCTCTCCTGCAAATGAGCAAGCCACGACGAGACATGTAAAAAAGACGAGGCTATACAACATTTTTCAAGTCTCTCTGGGAAGAATGTCAAAGGAAGAAAACAAGGCCAATGACAAAGGGAATTGTAGTGCGACCAATCCTAACCAAAGATTTTGCTTCCAGAGGTCAAGTTGACCTTATTGACATGCATTTGATGGCACATATGAACTATAAATGGATAATGGTTTATCAAGACCATCTAACCAAGTTCAGTGTTTTAAGGCCACTTACTTCTAAGCATGCAACTGAGGTTGCTTACCAGCTGGGGGATGTATTCCTATTGTTTGGTGCACCTACAGTTCTACAGTCTGACAATGGTTCAGAGTCCACAGCAAATGTCATCACTGAACTGAAACAGTTTTGGCCAGAAATGAAACTGGTTCATGGCAAACCCTGTCATCCACAGTCAAGGCTGGAACATGCAAATGATGACATAAAGAACTTGTTGGTTGCATGGTTGTCTGACAATAATTCCCAAGACAGGATTTTTGGAATCAAGTTTGTTCAATTTCAGAAGAGTTCTTCCCATGGAATCAAGTGTTCACCCAATTCAGCCTTTGTGTGGCAATGAAGCTAGAATTGATCTTTTATCTTTATCAATCCCAAATGAATTAAGTGAAATCAATCTGTGTGCAGTGTTTGAAGACAACACTGATGGTGAAGCTGCCACTATGCAGCCATCTTGTAACACTGGAAGTATTGATAGCTGTACCATGAAAATCACACATTGCCGTCATGAAGCATCCATTGCCCAGGCAGAACAGGTTAAGAGAATAGTGAAAAAGAAGTTGTGTTGATATTGAAGCAAGAGTCATAGGTGACAATGTTGCAGTTCCTATTCCTGTTGTAGACAGAGGCGGAGGCGATGCACAAAACATTCTAGGAGTTGTGTTGAACAAGGCTGACAATGATCAGTATAACAACGCAGTGAAAGCTGATTTACTTAACAGACATTACTCAAGAAATCAGTTTGACCTATGCCCTCAACATCCCTTAGGTATAGAGGACGTCTGTGTGGACAAGTCTGTCTGACTTCATGAAACTGTGTCAAGCAAGTATTTCTCTGGTGGTCAAAGCTTCATTAAATGCAACTGCAGTGGTAGAAAGCATTGCAAAACAAATCGCTGCAAGTGCTTCAAGACAAAGTTAAAGTGTAACTCTAGATGCCATCAGTGCCAATTGTTGCAATAAATAGATACCACTGTTGCAATGCAAAAACAGTTCTAATCTGTGTACTAGATTTGATTCGGGTTGAATAAAAAAAAAAAAAAAAACGATTATTATTATTATTATTGTTATTGTTATTGTTATTGATGATGATGATGATTTCATGAAATTGCTGAAATGCTGACGGATTTCCCGAAATCTCAAGTTTCACAATCTTACTGCAACACATATATATATGCAGGTATATCTTAGTGCAGTTAATCTGTTGCAAAGTTTTCCATACTATTCAAAACCGCACTGTTCAAGGTCTATAATATATTTTTTTCCAGCTTATACTTAGTTGTGCATCAGTACCTTAACTGTACTACATCAAAACCCACACTAATCAAAACCACACTATTCAAGGTATTCCTGTATATGCACATGCAGCTATGTAAAGCAGTAGAAATACAAATGCATATATTTGTAGGGAAGAACTGGAAGAGAAAGAAAATGATTTCTTATTAAATTACAAAATCTAACTGGAAATAAATTATTATTTTTATTCAGAGTTCAGTCTACAGATACAATAAGCCAAAAGGTTTGGAATATATGAGAAAAGCTTTTATTACAGTGTAAATTTCAATTTCCAACAAAAAAAGCAAAGAAGCCATTATGAGCAAAATTCATGTTCAAGTCAATTGTGCTTTTATATCTTGACAACTTTTATAAATGCAGGAATTTGTGAGATTTCTGTCCAACACTGCTCCATGTATCTATATTGTGTCATTCATTAGGATAATAGACTCAGAGTTCTGCATTGTCTAGAGAAATAGAGACATGATTATAATTACATCAAAAAGAAAGTTTTCAACTGCATAAAAAACTAAGTAAGAAGTCTATAATAGTAAGGAATGCATGATGCAGAGAGTATATGACAGACATAGGCAATCAGTTAATTCAAGAAACATATGAGGTGCTACCCAAAAGATCAATCTGTTCATTTATCAAGTTACCTAGCACTTCCCCATGTCACACCAGACATTTTACACAGCTCCAGAAACCACTCCACCAGAAAATAAAGAACTATCATTTTTTACTTTTCTTTTAAAGAAACCATTTTGTGCTTGAAGACCCTGAACCTTTTTTTTGAAAGAAACCATTTTGTGCTTGAAGACCCTGAACTTTTGGGTAGCACCTTGTATGTAAATATCTCATTCCTGACTGTCATGTAACACAAAAAGTAGCTCAACATCAATTATACTGGGGCCATTAAATATTAATTTTTAAAAATAAAAAAATTCTGAACATTAAAGAAAAGGAACATTATTAGATTATAAGGAGAATACACAGAAAAGATTATTTTCTTGTTTTATGAAAAGTATTTAAATTCATTATTAAAATTATAGCATTATTATTGCAAATGTGCCAATTATAAAATGCTTGGCATCTTTACAACTGATGAATGAATAGCAGGAATGAAGAAATATTAATGAAACTAAAGATTATGTATGGCAAATGCTATTTCAAGCAAGACTTCTTCATAAAAGGCTTCAGGGCTCACTTAAGCAATTAGAAATCTATAAGAAATTAATTGTAATTTGTAGTATAAGTGACAAGCTGGGATCCTCCTGCTAATAAAATGGTATTGTTTATATTATAATACTATGAATATAATTTACAATTTTCAGGCACTCTATTTTATATAAGATTAAATTTATAGATATGGTTATTTAATGAGTATAACAATTTAACAAGGTTTTACTTTACTAGCAGGATGCATATAATATGATATCCATCAGTTAGCTGATAAAATAACAAACAAAAAACAGGAACTTAAGCAACTAACCTTAGGTTAATAGAGCAAATTATTGAATCCCTATTAGTAAATAATACCCAAAGATATACAAATATAGGTAAAAAGGAACAGAATTGAAACCAAATAAATTAAGTTTCTAATTGACTTTGATATGGCAGTTTATATATGTTTGAAGAGCAAATGAAGCATTTAATCATCCAAATGTTTTATTGTAGTGCTTTTGATTAGTAACAAAACAGGTTTGGTTAGTGACTCAATAGAAACCATCACGTGACCAATGTCTTTTGGCAGCATGCTGTGTTTGGGGTGATCAATTAAAAAATTGGAAAAAGGGGTGATCAAGGGATAAGTTACTTCCCTCGCCTTTATTGGGCAGTAATCACTAAAAAAAGTCTGAATTTTCAAAAAACAAGCATGAATGCTACCGGACTAAGGGATCAATTTAGCCCCCCCCCCGTCTAAAAACTTATTATGAAAAAAAAAATTAAATTAAATGTTGAAATTTTCAGCCCTCTAGCTCCATTGGGGCAGCCTTCGAAAGAACATATATATACATAGATAGCCAGCCAGACCAATTTAAAAACTGAAGAAACCTATGTTGACAGTTTTGGTGACGGTTTCCAAAAAGTAAGAGAAAAATATAGAATAAAGCTGCAAATTTGGTCATCGGATCAGATATTGCTTGTGACTCGGATAATTAAATGTAAGTCAAATTCTCGGCTATAAATGTTAGATGCCAAAATTTGATTAATTTGCAAACATGGTATTTAATGGTAATTGGAAGAGAAGATTATTTATTTTTGGTATCATTAAAGGAAAATTAAGCAAATAATTCCTTATCAATCTTGCCAAGTTGATAATGTATGTACACAGTCCCAAGGGATGTGAAGTTGTAACTCAAAGAGAGACATATTGATAGAAAATTAAAATAGTCAATGTAGGTAGAGACTTTTCACTAGAAGAACTCAAGAATATAAACAATATGATGACACAATACCTAATTTTGTAGAGAAATCAGTTTAAAATGATAGTTGTAGTGAGAGATGAGGCAAAATTAAACATCTTTTAAAGGTTTAATTTTTATTTTAGATTTTTCACTTATCATACAATGCATATGAATGCAAAATTTTGTTCACTTCAGATTGAAATGCATATGTTCTGTTCTGTAATAAAGAGATTCCACTGGAACACATTACATCATCATGCATAGGTTTCGGAGTCAATCATATAGATGCCTCATATTACTGTTACAGAGCATTAATTTAAATTTAAATAAATATTTATTTGAAACAGGTACAAATCAGAACTTGTAGGTTGTCACAAAGATTAGTGATCAAAACATGGTTTTCACTTATTTCAATTTAATGTCCAAATAAAGAAATTAAAACAAACTTAGAATGATTTTTACTTCATAACAAGTTTTACCAGGAAAATTCCTCCAGCAATAGCCTTAGCCTATAACCAAAAGCCATTAAAAGAAACATTTTAATCAGCAGCTCCAAATTCTATTAAATTTTATCTAAAAATAATGGAAGCAAGAGAAAAAATACTTAGAAAGCTTTCCTAACATCTTGTTAATAGCTGTAAATTTTATTTTTGTTCTCACCAACTGTGGTAATAATTATCTCCCCTTAGGAGAACTCTTCTATCAGACTATATATACTGCCTGACTTTTGGTCTAGTTGGACTGCAGTCTTTGTATAAGCTGAATAAAGCTCCTTGAGTTCCATACAGTCAAGCCTTGTTCTTCATTATACCAACATTTTTTCAATAAATCTTTACTTTTATTGTCTTGACTTGATTCTAATTAAACATTCTAACAAACCCTAAGATATACAAATGGTGTTCACTTATTTCAATTTTAGCAATGTAGCAATTCTTTGATAGTTAAAAGCAGAATAGGACAGATAAACTCAAATGAATACTAAACTTTAGTCTATGTAACAGGCCAAAATAGTATGCTACATACTCATTGCTCAATTTTATTACATCCTTTTAACAAAAGAAAAACACTATTATTTACAAGAATATATTTTACAAAAAAGAATCTCAATCATGTTCATCTTAATCCTTCTATAAAACTCAATGAAGAATTAAATTATTGTATACCTATTATCATATATACATTTATTTATCAGTTGAGCATAATATAAAACTAAAACTATCTTATAACATTTTCACTCAAGAGTTAAATAAAATGTCACTGGTATATAGGAAGAACTTTTGCAGCATGAATTTCAAAGATGTACTTATTTAGAAAGGAGAATTTTATAATTGTGCCTCAGAGGAAATGAACTCAGGTCAAATAAGTCAGTGTAGCATAAAGCAAGGTTATCCCAGTTCAATTTGCAGCTGCTTTAATTATTCCCTGTGCTCTGAATAGCCAGAATATTTATAACTGCCTTACCTGATATTGAGAATAATGGAATTCTTTAGTCTCATTAAGTTTCTGGGGCAGCTGGCTGAAATGAGAGATTGGAATATAAAGCTCAATTCTATATTGAACAAAAACTAGCAGAATCATCTAATAGTAACATTCCAGGAGAAATTATGAATCACCGCCATCCATATATGCTGTGTTGGGGGTGATCAATAAATAAGTTACTTTTTTGTGTACTAAAAAGTCCAAATTTTCAAAAAACAAGCATGAACACTGCTGGACACAAACTAAGGGACCAATTTAGCATAAACTTACATTGAAAATTGAACCCCCCCTCTAAAAAAACTATTATGGGGGGAAATTTCCAAAAAACAAAAAAAAACATTTTCCCTACTCATTGAGGGGAGTGTGTGTGCAGAATTTCAAGTTTCTATTATAAACGGTTAGGGCTGGGCGAAGTCTGGATACATGGATAGATATATAGATACATATAAATGTGTGAACACATGAATAACCTAAACCCAGCAATAAACCAGTGTAGTGGGTAGCGGTAATTAATAGAAACTATGTTTATCTATGTATGCTGTATACCATTAAATAATATTTATTATTCCTCTGTTATATATCTATTGGCTGTTAGAAGAAAACAGAATATAAGAAAATAATACAAAAGATTAAATAAGAATTCATATACAAATAGAATTTATAATATTTTTAATAACAGATCAGAATGAAGGGATAAAAACTTGTTAAAGGGCAGTTTAATTGGATAATCTTAATCAATTCTCCTGTTTCTCACATGTACCTAGGCACCTGGCTACTGGCTGTGTGAGGATTATGCAGACAGATAATGCTTCTAGTAGCAGGATGACATTTAGGAACAACATGCAAAAGTGGGAGGAGGTATTTTAGAAGAGTAGAACCACACTGAGGTAGGGAATACAAAGGGCTGTGGAACCTGGGGAAAGAATAATAGTTTCTATCATCATTGAAGAGCAACATCCAGGCCGATACCTTGATGCAGCAGCCAATCAGTGTGATTGGTTATTTCTTTCATGAGACGACAATGATGTAAGAACATCATCAAACGGAATCAATTTGGTGCATCAGCGTATCTGCCTCTGAATGTATTGTGAACCCAGAATAATTCTAAGTGATTGGCATCAGCAGCAGCAGCGGCGGCGGCGGCGGCGGCAGCAGCAAGGGATGCAATGTGAGAAAGAAAGAGGGAGCAATAAAGGATTGATTAGATGGGTAGGGGTGTAAGAAGAAAGTATAAAGCAATTCTTGTTAGCTTAGGGAATGCAAAGCTCCTGCTGAGAATGATCGACAGCTGAGAGTGAGGGTGATAGGGGAGGTGGAAACTGGGTGAAGGAAGGTGTTAGAGCTAAGCCTGACTCAAAGAATTTTTCTGGCATATGTGACAAGATGGCTATCCCATTCCCCATGTGCATTAAGAAGACACAAAAAGGAGAACAACAATGTCCTATGTAAAATCAGTGTGTTTTCTTTACTGCTCACACATATTGGATATGAATGACAAGTAATGCAGGAAACATGTAAAAACCTACAGGCAGAATGCATCAGTAAGCAGACATGGAATTATTATATATTCTATAAGAATTAGCCAGTCACGAAAAAGAAACAGAATATGATTTGGTGCATTCTTTTCCTGACAATGATGAGATGTTCTCACCTTATCCTCAATATAACCAGAAGCTAACATACCAAAGTTCATTCAATGCTTTATTCTTTTTACAAATATAAAAACAATAAGTCACTAGGATCTGAATATGCAGGGAATGAAAAATAGAGCAGCATGTCAAAATAATGGAAAGAGATGAGTTTTTAGAAGAGACAAATGGAAATGGGGAGGCAAAGAGGAAGGATTGGAGAAAAATCAAGGTAGACAGTAGAGTGGAAGAAACTAAATAGAGGCTGCTGTTTTGATGGCAGTGGCAACTTTAAGTAATCAGTTCATTTCTTTGTTGTCTTCTCTGACCTTGGCAGTGATGGACATTATCCCCCGAGGCGCTTATCCCAATCTTGCCACAATCACAATGTCAGCAGGGTAAATGTCAATCTCATGGCAGAAACTACACAGACATTACTGGTTTACCAATGAGAACACTGAGAAATGATTATATTATCAATATTATGATTGTCTGCTGAAGACCTCAAGATAGTGTCTTAGCTGTAAGGTATATTCCAGAGGACAAGAATAAGTTTGTGGTAAGGTTATTACTTGCGGGGAATGGCGAATAATGAAAGAGATCAAAGTTTGAGGTTTGGTAAATAGCAGAATGGCAACTTCAAGATCTAGAAGTGGACTGGTTAGTGTGCCGATTACGTCTTCAAGTGTTAATGCATCTCTCTAAGACATATGACTTTTGGAAACTTGTAACAGCATTAAATTTGTCGTCACTCTCAATTTGCCTGTTTTGGCAATGTTTGGCAATGTGGAATAGAATTGTTAACTAGCATTCCAAGGGAAATTATGAATCACCACCACCCATATATGCTGGGCTGTGATCACTAAAAAATGTCTGAATTTTCAAAAAAAAACAAGCGGGCACAAACTAGTGACCAATTTACCATAAGCTTACATTAAAAAGTGTACCCCCCTCTAAAACCCTATTTTTGAGGGGAATTTTCAAAAAACAAAAAAAACATTTTTCCTACTCATTGAGGGGAGTGTGTGTGCGTAAAATTTCAAGTTTCTACTATGAACAGTTAGGGCTAGGCAAAGTCTGGATGCATAGATAGATAGATACATATAAATATATGAACACATGAATAACCTAAACCTTTGGTAGCAGTGATTAATAAACCTTTGGTAGCTGTGATTAAAAACAGATAGTGTAAAATATCAATAACATTCAGTTTTACATTATTTATGGTGTGGATAATGTATATGTTATCTGCCTAATAACTTTTCTCTAAACAATCTATCCAGACATTTAAAAAATAATTATTAGAAAACATAAATTTAAAGTAGTTTAAGCAAATTATTCCTTTTGTTAAAGAATATGGAGCATCAGTGGTACTCTCATGTAATGTTGATTAATACAAAATAATTTTTTAAATTCATTTTTAAATCTATACTAGAAATGTAGGATGCAATCCATCATGGCAAATTATCTGCCAGAATGCACAGTATTCACTTCTTTCTACTGAGCAGGATATTCAAATAATTGTATTGTGAAACATGTTATAAAAATATTTTAAAGACAATTAATTCGAGTTTGAAGTAACCTATTGGTATTTCAAAAACTTGAGAAGAATTCTATACTATTATATATTACTTCTCAAATATTTTTTAAGATTTGAGTGTAAGTCCTTCTACACTTATGTTCTTAGACTTTCTAAAATATATATTTCCTGCCTTTGTGGATATAACCATTTGTAATTTGGAAGCACATTTTAAAAATCACATCATAATTAGATAGATTTTCCCTATCTTTTTACATTCTTTCTGTGCCAGATAGCATCATTTCAATTTTAAAATTGTGGGCATTGGTAACATGAAAGGCTCAAAATCAATGAAGTTAATAGTTTTATAATATGGGTAATTTACAATCAGAAAATATGTCACTCTTTTTCTAGAGCCTGTAATTGTCATAAATATCAACTATAGATGTCTCATATAAAATTTAACCAGTCTCATGTAAAAGATTAACTTTTAAACTAACTGAATGATCTCTCATAAATATGTTTTCTATAAACTTTAACAGAATATCCCTAATAATTGAACTTTCTTGTTTTTGAATATTAAATTGCACACAAAAATAACTGCAAATGCAGTTTTGCATTTGTTTTATACTATTATGTATGCATATTGATTTTCTAACATTGTTATTTTCATTCACATCACAGTATATGGGGTTTTTCTCAGTGTATGTATAAATTACCAAGTATGTTTAGTGAAATAATCACCATAAATCTTGTGAATACTCATTTAATTATTGATCAATTACCTTCTATCCACTCTGACCACTTGTTTTGATTTCAGCTGACTCAAATGATATTGAATATTTCCATATTTCCTTTCTGCCCATCTCCTGGTGCTTGCCCTTGGTTTTGTTTTTTTCCTAAAATGAATATTTTTAAAGTGGCATTTGTTTATATTTTTATACAAGTTAAAAAGTTTCAAATTTTTCTTACTCAGTATTGTTATATGCTGATGATGTTATGTAGATCAAATGTGGTATGGATTAAGATTATATAAATAACAAGAGAGACACGTATTGACTGAACAAAGATCTCTTTTATACTAAACAGGCAGCAGCCAGTGACGTCACAGCAAGGGGACATAATTGGCTCTACATGTAATATTACTACATTTAGTAGTAATTGTATATGCAACATCTTCCCTTTTTTAATCATTTTTTTTTAGCTGGGAAGAATGGGTGTAAATGTTTTTTTTTGTTCGAGTTAAGAGCTTTTATTTTTTTTATGGTGTAAAGGAGATAATTTCCTTTGTGATATTAATTGAAGTTATCATTTTCTGTATCTTGAAAGGGGGGTAATAATCCTCCACTGCGTGTTGTGTTGTGTTGTGGGATTTGTTGGTTGTGTTTGTTGATATCGATATGTGATTTTTGGTATTATATTCTCATAATCCATATCTGGGGCTGTTTGTATATGTTCCTTTGTTTTAAGGAGATGACGTCTATTTCACCATATGTAATTACCTTCTTCGGTAATTGCCAAATATTTAGTTTTCCCTACGCAGAGTATTAGGAATGATAATCCGTATACCTTTGAGTATGACTGAAATTGTCATGGATAGAAACAGAGGGTTGAATAGAACAGGAGATTTTTTCTTTGTGGGGCCATTCACTTTTTTTGTATGCTATGAGTGTTTGTAGAGTTGGGCCATCTGCTTCCCTGTAGACATTGAGCTTCATAGGGTAATTTCTTTATAATTGAGTGAATGTATGTCTTCATATCTGCATCAGATATTTCAGGATTGTTGTGCTGGATATAAGCACGGGATAGGGTATCAGTAATGACTGAGTCACAACTTGGTATATAGTTGAGGTCAAAATTGTAATGTTGTAGGGCTAACAAGAATCTTTGTATTCTCGGAGGAGATTTTATGAGTGGTTTTTTGAAAATTTGTTTCAAATGTTTGTGATCGTTTTTGATTCATAAATAAATTGATGGAACTTTTTACTCACAAACACTATGCATAAAGCTTCACTTTCTAGTTGTAGAACACAATGCAAATGAAATAGGTAGCCATTTCCCGTTGTGACTTTGTTCTAGTACAGCACCGAGTCTGTACTTACTTGCGTCTGTCGTAATTCTTGTGGGTAAATTGGAGATATAAAACTGTAACACAGAGTAATTTGTGATCATCTCTTTGAGCTTTGATATTGCTTCAACTTTAGATCAGGTTTCAATACTTCATTTGTGATGAGATGACCCAGATAGGTTGTCTGTGACTTAGCAAAAATACACTTAGATTTATTTAATTTCAAGCTGTGCTTTCGCAGATGGTTGAAAATGAGTTTGATTCACTCTATATGCTCTTCTAAAGTATTCAACCAAATTATGATATCATCTTGGGAGTTCTTAGTTCCTTCGATTCCTTCTATAATTTGCGCAATTTCAATTTGGAAGACTTCACTTGCACTGTGAATTCTATAAGGTAGTCGTGTGAAACAATACCTTCTGAAGGATGTATTAAAAGTTAAAAGACAAAAGCTTTCTTCATCAATTGGAATTTGACAAAATCTGTTGGAAGCATCGAGCTTAGAAAAGTATTTTGGTCCATGCATTTCTGCAAAAAGTTTTTCCGTAGTAGGGAGTTAGATGTGTTTACTTTTTATTGCTTTATTTAGATCTTGTAATTTTCCGTTAGCCTTTTCGACAATCACAAGAGAGTTGACCCATTCTATTAGGTTCTCTTACAGGTAATATTATTCCCATTTTTATCATTTTATCCAATTCTTGTTTTAATTTTCCTTTTAGGACAAAAGGAACTTTTCACCTCGAATAACAGGATTTATTTCAGGGTCAATAGTTACGTGGTGAGTGGATAGCAAAGTGCCAATCTCACTGAAACAGTCATCAAATTCTTTTAATAGATTTGGTATACTTGTTTTGTTTATTTTTTAAATTCTCTGAATTAGATTTAACTTCTCGCACATTTTTACGTCGAGAACAGGTTGAGAATTTGGATCTGCCATAATGAATAACTTTTTGTGCTTTATAGTTGCTGTGAATTTTCCCCAAATGGGAATTTTTGTATTATTATAGTCAATCAACTTCACAGAATTGTTTTTCAATTTGGGTTGGAGAAAGAGATTTTTGTAAAAACTTTTGGGTAAAACATTTATTTCCACGCCGGAGTCAATCTTGAATTTTATTACAGACTGGTTTAATTTCAATTTGACAGTCCAACATTCTGAATCATTGTTTTTCAGTCTGGACCCTGTATGAATTGCATTTATCTTGTTTTGGATCCATTGAGTATTCTTCATTATTTGAATTGTTGTCTGAAGAGATTTCATTTTGTTTAGATCTACACATTTGCAAAAAATGTCTCTTTTTTTTTACATTTGCTGCATATTTTATAATTGGCAGGACAATTTTTTCTAGTGTGACTGCCGCCACAATATTTACAAGTGCTTACATAATTCTGAATTTTGGTGGGCTTTCTGTCACTTATGGTCAAAATGTCGCTACTTTGAGTTTCAGTAGAAGCAGCTAGTATTTTTTATTGGCGTCTTGTCTCTTCAGTGCTTTGTCCAGCTTGTATAGCTCTAAGTTCAAGTCTGGTTCTCTGTGTAAATTTTCTCTCAATCTTAAGTCTTTCGTACTGCATATTAATATGTCTTTGATAAGACTGTCAGAAATTTCTCTGAACTCACATTGCTGAGCCCTATGGCATAGCCCAATTACATAATCATCAAATCTTTGATTATCTGCTTGCTTGCAGATGAAAAACTTGTGCCTGAGAAAGGTAAGATTTTTTCTTGTTGCACAGTATGTGTGGAATTATTTTCAAGCACAACTTGAAGATTTGTTTTTTCTTCAAGATTATTGTAAGTGAACATAGAATATATGTCTCGGCCTTTCGAACCAATGCATGTTAATAAAATCGAAGCAAGAAGAGGTTGGACTCATTTTTCCATTTTTTCCATGTAGCTGCCATGTTATCTTGGTTAAAATTAAGTGCTTTAGGAGGTGGTAAACAGTCCATTTATTTTTTTCCCCAATTAATTCTGGTTTTCCTGTTGATTATGAGGTTTAAATCTGTTCTGACATGTTATATGCTGATGATGTTATGTAGATCAAAATGGGTGTGGATTAAGATTATATAAAGAACAAGAAAGACACGTATTGATTGAACAAAGCCAGTGACGTCATAGAAAGGGGACGTAATTGGCTTTGCATGTAATATTACTACATGTAGTAGTAAATGTATATGTAACAAGTATCATTCATTATTATGAGAGTTAATTATCTCAGCATTGGATTAGGAGACAAACACAATAAAGGTGACAAATATTGGAATGAATTCCTCAACAATCTAAAAAGGAAATTAAGTTATACCTGAAGTATAATAATTAAAATTGAAGACTGTAGTGAGAATGATATCTGAAACCTACAAATAGTTATCATTTTCATCTAAAATAATGAAGATATGTGCTTCAGAAGATTTATATGTAATTTATGGACAACAGTGATAGTCTAGGTCAGTGGTTCTTAACCACTCTATGTCCCACCTCAACAGTTCAAAAAATTTGATATAGCCTGTACTAAAAATAAATTTTGTGTTGAAAAGGCATAATAATATAATGTTTACAGAAATTTACCAAAATTACGAGTTTAAAAAAATTTAAATGAACGAGAAGAAAATCTTTTTTATTACATTTTAAAACTTTTTATTAAATATATCATTCTATAATAATACCGCTTTAAATTTACAATATCATCTAAAAATATAACAAATTCAACCTTTTTGAAATAAATACTAACATGAATTTTTTGTAATTTCTTTATTTTATGAAATTTAGTAAAGACACTGCAATTACTTCATCGCTTTTATACCTCGCAAAGTTAATATTACTTAACTTACTAGGAATTAATAGTATTGTATAATTAGTAATTAATAGTATTGTACAATTAGGAATTAATAGTATTGTATAATTAGTAATTAATCAACATGACTCAGTTTTGAGACATGGAACACTTTTCAATCTTCAGACTCAAATTCCAAATTGCCCCCAATATATTTAAACTGCCCCCTTGAGGGGTATGCACCTCCCTTTCAGAATCACTGGTCGAGGCAAAGATTAAATTTTGAGATCATGAGATTACATGTCAAAATGTAACTTATTAGTAATCATAAGGCAAATCTATTAACTGGAGCAGTCAACTTATGTTTTTCATAAGAATAAATCAGTCCGACATTTATCCAGGTATGATAAAGATTTAATTACTTTAGATAGTAATAAATAAAATCAATAGATATCAAAGTGTTACAAGATGAAGTGGCGGATGGAATGATAATGCTGGAGACTGTCTTCTCATCATGTACTCTGATCAATGCGGGACCAAATTAAGACTGATAGGAGAAAGAAAAGGGGAATGCTATCTATTTGGGCAGACCAGCCCAGAGAGCCCAGAGGAGAGACGGAGACAGACAGAGCCACATCCACCCGAGGCAATAATCCACGCATTTCCTTACTCTTTGACCCTGTATTGTTTTGTGTCTGGAAAATAAATAAATATTTGGATATGATTTCAACAAGTCTTCTGAGTATTGTGATATAATTCTGGCCAGAAAATAAAAAGGCATAATTAAAATCCACTCGGCTTTGTTATAGAGAAGACTGTCCACATCATTTAGCACTAAAGACGTTGTGACCCACCTTTAGAATAGTGAAAGTAATTTGTGCATTATTTTTTTTTAATTCTCCAACCGATACAAAGCATTATATTTTCATTGATGTTGCTCCTGAATTCCATATTCCACATTTAGTCAAGTACAATGAGCATAAACTAGCATTATTTGTCTGAATTTCTATAGTGTCAATAGATAACAGTGTCTGATTCATCACTTACTACAAACATACATATGCACATGAATTCACACATACAGTCACTTCAGAAGCACATAATGATTGCTTGTGTTTTATTTGTCTGTTTATCCTGTTCCTTTCAGACTGTTGAGTATAACTGTTATGGTTATTGTGCTAGCCAGGGGATAATCACTTCAGCCTTTGCAATGTAAACAAATGGTCTTTGTCTGTTGGTAGTATAGTGTCATGTGAAAATAGAGAAGAGAGCCATAACAATAAAATGATAAATCAATATGTCCTAAGTGGTGGAGTAAGAGGAACCAGACAGCACATAATAGAAACAGTAGAGAAAAAAAGGATAAAAAGATAAATGGATGGACAAAAGATTTTTTTCCTCATTTAAAGTAAATGTTAACAAAATTAAAAACAAAATAATAATCATGTTGATATTTCTGAGATCTTTCTACCCACTACTCTCCTGATAAGAGTAAAAGAAGTTTTATGAATTCATTGTTACAATTTGAGTATGTAAACATTTTTGAACAGATCATAGAAATTTGTTTTATAAAATGATACAAATAAAATAAGTTTTTATTTCATAACATACACACATATGCATTTAATCATTGACTGCTATGTCATGTGAATAACCATAATCACAATCAGTTTATCAATACAAGAAATTATTTAGAATCTGAATCAGATTCTAAATAATTTCTTCATTTTCTATGTCATGTGAATAACCATAATCATAATCATAATATCAATACCAGAAATTATCAGATTCTAAATAATTTCTTGTATTGATAAACTGATTGTGATTATGGTTATTCACATGACATAGAAAATGAATAGAAAAAGGAAGAGTGTTTTGAACAATGCGAAAATGTAAAATATTCATATTAAATCAGTCACTGAATTCAAATATTGAAATTACATGAGTTCAGTTCATATATCAGTAGGGAAGAATTAGAAAAATACATTATCTATCATTCTGTCTGTTTCTATGTATGTATATATACATGGATTCATCCTACCAAAGCCTATTCACATTAATCTCAACTTATTTGTATCTATGTGTTTCAGTTAGTTTACATCTGAACCAGTTCAAATCTATTGATCTCAGCATCTGCATTCAGTAGAAATCTGAATAATACAATCCAACATGAAGTAACAAGGATCCTCTGTTATATAAAAGCATTAATAATTGGAAAGTTCACAATGATGTTGTCCTGGTGCTTGGCATATTGTCAATTATAAGTTAATCAGTTTGAAGCTGTTGCTCTAAAGTGGAGAGTGAATAACTCTAGAGATTTCTCTATCAGCATTCATCTATTCAGCTCATCAGTTATTCAAGGCAAATTAACTTCTACTCTTCCCCCTTTAGTTCTGCTTTTCAGTGCACAAAGGTGAAATGTGTTCAACCAGGAAATCCTACTTTAACTATGAAAACATTTAGTGAATATCCTTCTCATAAAATGTCAAAGCTTAGCAGAATATGAATGCAATTATTCACATTTTTGTCCCCAGTGGAAAAAAGTTGCTGGGGACTATGGTTCGCTATGGGTATCGGTCGTTGTCATTGTTGTTGTGTCCTTTTTTATCAATTGGATAACTTTGTTATTCCATAATATATTTCAATGAGATTCTATATAGGCGATAGTGAGTTATGGCTGATCCGATTGTTTGTTTACATTTTATTAGCAAAACGTTTTTGTTTACAATTGGGAAAATTTCTTAAATCTTGACTGATTTTGCTGAAATTTGGCCCTAATGCTGACAAAACCCTAGGAATTGAAAAATGGTGACTTACAGTCGATCCAATTGTTTGTTTACATTTTATATGTGAATAACCATATATAAAAAAATATTGAACTTTGGAACTGCTGAACCGCTTAGAATGAAAATTGTTATACAGGTTCATAGGCACCTAATTACTGAAAATATATAATGTTTTTAAGAATT
>VCCN01007157.1:5442277-5456260 GCA_006491835.1 Architeuthis dux | reverse complement strand
ATAAAGTCCCCCAAAAGACCATAAGAATAGATGGTGAGGCTTCAGAAGAGATTGATGAATACATTTACCTAGGTCAGCTAATAAAGTTAGAGAAATAAGACAAGGGATACAATATCATCTAAACTATTTACAGTGAGTCTTGAAAAAACTTATTGGGAGGAAATGGGAATAAATATAGACAGAGAATATTTGACCACTTGAGATTCGCTGATGATGTTCCCATGACATCAGAAGAATTACAAAACAGTGATCTAAATAGGGAAATTAAAAAAGTAAGGTTAAAGATGAACAAAACAAAGATAAAGGTAATGTTCAACAATAAAGTCCCCAAAAGGACCATAAGAATAGAGGGTGAGGTTTTAGAAGAGGTTGAGGAATATGTTTACCTAGGTCAGCTAATAAACTTAGAGAAAGACCATGAAAGCGAAATAAAATGTTGCATAACAATTGGCTGGAAAGCATTTGGTATGAAGAGAGACATATTGAAGAGCACCTTGCCCATGTGCTTAAAGCGTAAAATATACAATGAATGTATGATACCAGCTATGACATATGAATGTGAAACATGGAAATTACCAAAACAAACTGAGAACCAACTTAGAATCGAACAGAGAACCATGGAAAGAGCAATGCTAAGGATAACTCTAAGAGATAGAAAAAGATCAACATGGATCTGTGGGTGGACTAGGGTGAAAGATATTATACAAATAACTAAGTGACAAAAATGAAGATGGGCTGGACACATAGCAAGAGGAAATGATAATAGATGGAGCAAAAGATTAACCAATTAGTGCCCATGGGACAGTAAATGCAGCAGGAAAATACCAGACACAAGATGAGGTCAGTGCAATTGCGGTCATCATGGAAGGAAATGGGAAAGGTCTTTGTCCAGCAGTGGACTTATAACGGATGATGATGATAATATAAGATCAAGAGAAAGAAAGAATAGTCATCTTTATTCTTTTATAAGATATATCTCCAAATGTGCTACAATTATTGAACATCTATCTATTCTTAATGCACAAATACTTACAGTTACTGTCCTAGTCCCTCTACAATTACCACCAATGTGGTCTATATTGTAAGGAGCCCATGGTTACATCTAATCTACAACCCAGAATTGTTTCCTATCATTCTTACAAAATTAGATCACTAATTTTAAAATAATATCACTGTCTTTTTCTCATAGATGCCATTGTAAAGCTAATTCTAAAGTTTGTTTTCTCCAGTGCAGCTAATCAATAAGTTTCTTCGACAAACACAAGCTATCTTTCATTGGACTCTTCTTTGGATTCCACTATAACAAATAATAATGTCCAACCAAAATTGCTAAAAAAATGCCTCTTAATGTCATTCCCAGGTTTTTTCCCTGTTACCCACCTTTCAAAGTTGTAATTATAGAATTCACTATTTTTTCCAGAAAAAGTTGAAGACACAAATTTTGTAGGCTTTTTTATACGCATTGACTTGACAAATGGCCTCCACTACAAAAACAAAATCTTTTTCTTAGCAAAGATGTTGACCAGTGTTTTTATTGCATGAAAATGCTCATCCTCAAGTTGAAAATGTGACAAAGTAAAATATCATAGAACAGGGATGGAAAGTTCTTCCACATGTGGCGTATTCTCCAGACTTATCACATTCAGACTACCACTTATTATGCTCCATGAAAACACTCCTTGTCTAGTTAGTATTTCCAACAAGTTCAAGACATTGAAACATTTCTCAAAGAATTCATCAAATCAAAACCAGAATCATTTAATAATGGAATATAGAGGTAGCATAAAGCCATGGAAAGCAGTAAAAATACTGTGATGACTAAATAATGATGCTTTGAATATATATGAATGAAAGATTTTGTCCCCAAATCTTGGAAACTTTTCCATCAACCTTATGCAAGTTTCTACTAGAATTCATAATGCCTACAAAATTGCAGGGTCAATTGACCATCTAGTAGTTGAAATGATAGTGTTGAATATAAAAAACAAAACATATGTGAAATATAAAAATAATATAGATTATGTTTATTTACTACTTATACGGTAAGAAAGATTATAGTGAGGCAGATTAAAAAAAAAATATGTATTACTTGTGAGGAAGTAGGATTAAAGAAAAGTTCAACACATGTAAACTTAAACTGGGCACGTTGGCACAAAGTGCATAGAGCATCAAGTTCACCCAATCTCTAGCTTTGTTCAACTGGCTTAGAGGAGATATCAATTTACATAGACTGTTGCCTGCTCAATCCCTGATAAATTGCACTTCATGTTATTTTAAAGGCAATTAACTGAGTACTCACAAGGTATGCCCAAAATCCTGTGATACCCATTGGTCAAACACTTCCATATTAATACTGCTGGAAATAGCAAGAGTGGCCATCAAAAAACAAGTATTTGATATCTGATTAAAGCATCCATACATGGTAGATTACAAACTAAACTAGATTTTATAATTCTTCTATTAATCATCATGTGGAGTTAAACAGACTATTAGAACATTTTATTTTAGTGTGAAAAACAAAAGTATACCGTTTTTATATAGAAGCACACATCATAACAATCATATTTACACAATATCTAGGGCCTTAAACCATTGTGGTGGTGTAATAAACATCATAAATCATTTACATCTGTTGATAGCACTACATATTCCTGTAAATCTATTCCATAGTCCCAGCACTCTATTGCTAAAAAATAATTTTCTGATATTCAATCTACTTCTATTTGCTTCTATTGTATTTCTAGTAGTAATAGAAAAATATGGTGAGAAATGCTGCAAATTATATCTCAGCACTGTATAAAAAAAGAAAAACAGTTAGTTGATATAATGTTATTGGAATGTGTCAACCAAAACTGTCAACATAGATTTCCTCAGTTTTTAAGTTGGTCTGGCTGGCCGACTATCTATGTATGTATCGCGCATACAGACTGCACCAATGCAGCTAGTGGGCGGAAAATTTTAACACTTACTCTTTATTATATCTAGAAAAAACGGTTTTTGTTTTTTGAAAAACTCTCCCCTAAATAGGTTTTTAGTGTGTGGGAGAGAGAGAAGGGGGGGGGCAATTTACAATGTAAATTTATGCTAAAGAGTGCACAATTGCTTTTTGAAAATTCAGACTTTTTTAGTGATCACTGCCCAACAAAAAACAAGAGAAGTAACTTATTCATTTATTTTTTAACAATTTTTGAATTGATCACCCCCAACATGGCATTTTGCCAAAAGATGTTGATCATGTGACTGTTTCTATTGAGTGACTAACCAGATCTGTTTCAGCTACTATTCTAAAGAATTGTGTATGTTGGAATTTTGTGGTTCCTACATTTCCAGGCAGATGAAAATGAATTAAAATAGATTCAACATGGTCTATGGAGTCAGAGAAAAGGTTTATAAATTCTAAAATAATAGCTTGGAACTCATTGCTGAAAAAATGATTTGGATCTTTTTTGGTACCTTTGGTTTTAACTTTAACCCTTGGTGTCTCACTGTAGAGCAAGGGTTAACAAGCTTAGCTTAGCAGATGATTACTGCTATAGCAAGTTTGATCCTCATTGGGTGCCCTACACTTGTGGCATTGTACCAGACTAGGCTAAGCCTAATAGATACCTTAACTTAAACCACAACAAATTGAATTAATTTATTTTGTAACCATTGTCCACCATTTCTAAATGTTTCATGTCATCCCAAGCAGTTATTTTAGTATAAACAAAGCATCGAAGCAAACATAGGCAATATTACTACCTTTTGAGTAGATAGGGTAAATATTTTAGATCATACTGTATTGTTATAAAAAAAACCCATGAAATTTCTAATGAGCCCAATACTGATAGGTAAGATATAACCTCTGTGTTTCGTCCTATTTGCAGACTTATCATGTTAGTTATTTCTTTCTAAACCAATCATTTACCGAAAGAGATTTTCAAAAGTAATGTCCCAGCAGATTTAAAATTAGACTGATGTAAGATACTTGATAAATTATTACAAGTTTATGTAGGTAAGTGCATCACATGACTGAAAGAGAGACAATTGTGAACAAAATGTGTTATGATATTACCTGAAACTAAACTTAATTGCTGACATGTAATAGGTATTTATGTTTGTTTTTATAAACTGTTTTTGTTTTGGTTCTAATTAATCCTTATTAAATGATATAGAAAAGGAAATATACAATGTTATGTTCATTTTAAATAATATAAATTTGAAATATTTTATGAAAAATCCTGTACTAATATTTTAACCATATGCATATCAAAATAATTTTCACTAACATATGAAAGCATCAAACAATATATTGTAGTAACATAATAGGTGCACTGAATATGAGGAAACATTTATATGAAACATACAGGCATAATACAAAGATATAAAGAAAAACTGTTTCATATCTATTTGACTAACAAAATTTTCTATGTTTATTTTCTCCTATCAAAACAAAAAGAATGGAAAAGAAAGTCTTCAGTGATAAAGAGTTTGAAATAATTCTATTTCTAAAGAAAATCTCAAAAACAAATTGAATTTCACCGGAGGACATTTCATGGTGGGAAATGTCACACATGAAAGTCAAAAGAAATATAAAAACAGGTCTGGTTAGTTACTCAATAGAAACTGTCACTTGACCAACGTCTTTTGGCAGCATGCTATGTTGGGGGTGATCAATCAAAAAATTGGAAAATGGGATGATCAGTGAATAAGTTACTTCTCTTGCCTTTTGTTGGGCAGTGATCACTAAAAAAGTCTGAATTTTCAGTAAAACAAGCATGAATGCTGCTGGACATAAACTAAGGAATCAATTTAACATAAACTTGGATTGCAAATTGAATACCCTACTAAAAACCTATTTGGGGGAATTTTCAAAAAACAATAAAAAAACGTTTTTTTTTACATAATAAGGAGTAAATGTTGAAATTTTCAGCCCTCTACCTCCATTGATGTAGCCTGTGCGTGTGGTAGATACATAGCAAGCCAGCTAGCTAGCCAGCCAGTCAGCCAGACCAACTTGGTAACTTAAGAAACCTATGTTGACAGTTTCAGTGACAGTTTTGGTTTCTAATAGTACAAGTTAATACAGTCCTAGCAATCACCTGCTTAGCAGCTTGTCTCAAAAAATTAACATTAGAGATGTCAGAATATATAATATTTGAAGAACACAGTTGAACTACAGCAATTCTTACTACAGGGACAGATACAAACTTTGAATAGTAAAATCAATATTTGACTATAAGCTGCAAATTTTTCAGTTAGTATTGAAATTCAGCTTATCAAATACAGTAACTTACATAAAGAATGTCTTTGAAAAATGATAGAAGTAACATTCAATAAATGTTCACAGTTCTTAAAAAATATTTTTCATCTTTTTTATTTTGATATGTTGAAATTAAGAAAGTGATATATCTTAAATATAGATGGTCTGGTTTATAATAAGAGCCTTTTCTTTGAACAATGAAATCTATAAATGAGTATAAATAAGCCAGAAGTGTAAATCAATGTCCAGTTCAGTGCCAATACTTGATTGTATCTTTTTAGAACACTCTCAGTCACAATTGTGTCAATCCATAACTCAATAACTCATACCTTGATAAAACTTATAAATCATGCTTGAACCAGAATTCAGAGTTCATTTGCTATAATGCCAAGAAACCATATTTTACATCACTAAGTTTCCATTGTGTTACAATATTGCATGGTGTAGGGCTTAATGAAACTTTGCATGGAATATTTTTTAAACAAATTTGGATATATTACATTTTAATAGCAAATCAATGAAATATTTTTCCAAACATCATTAAGTTACATTGATCCCAAGCAAAGTTTCTCTGAATTTTAGGCTAAGCAATGAAGAAACCTTCATAGTTTGTCCTCTTACAAACATTCCCATGATTTTTATACTTGATGACATTGTACACAAGTGCACAACATATACACTAAAATGTGTCACCTTTTGAAACATAATTGTATTAAAATGCTTGTGGGTTTTAAAAAATATAAGTGATAAGTAACATTCCAAGGGAAATTATGAATCACAGCCATCTATATATGCTTCTTTTTACCATGTGAATTAAACAGTGGTGGTGGGCAGTGATTATTAAAAAGTCTAAATTTTCAAAAAAACAAGTGAGAATGCTGCTGGACACAAACTAAGGGATCAATTTGGCATAAACCTACATTACATATTGAACCTCACACTAAAAACCATTTTAGGAGGGGGATCTTTAAAAAAAACCATAAAACATTTTCCCATCTCATTGAGGGGAGTGTCTGTGCCAAAATTTCAAGTTTCTATTATGAACGGTTAGGGCTGGGCAAAGTATGGATACATAGATAGATACATAGATACATAAGGTGCAACAGAGACTGCCACTCTCAAATTGGACTGTACAGCCACACCAGGCGGTGCCTGGACCTAAGCTTACGACTGCACTCCGGTTATGGTCTCCCGAGACTAAGCCACCAATGATGATGAGAGACATATAAATGTCAGAACACATGAATAACCTAAACCCAGCAACCAACACTATTTAAACCAGTGTTGTGGGTAGCAGTGATTAATAATCCCATAAAATAAAGGCTAAATGTTTAGCTGAATACTGTTACATATCCTCAGCTACAAACAGAAATTTGAAGTTAGAACTGACAAAATGTATGATAAATTTGCAATTATATTAGCCTAACCTTTATTTGAATCTAATTTTATTTTTCAAACTGATAGAGGGCACAATGCATACACTGGCAACTTACAGGATTCTTGTTTAACCTGTTCGCTGCCAACTATATTTTTTAATGTTGCAACTTGTGTGCTGGTTTTTCTTGTGAAAAATTGATGAAAATAGAAAGTCGTCATTCACTAGTTGTCATATCACCATAGTATATATGAAAATTTCCTTTGTTTGTGCAAGGAGATGCTGCCATTTTGCGAAAGAATAACACTATCATAAGATGAATTATCTTGTCTCTGGCACTAAACTTAATAAATCACTATTGTGAGATGAGTTGTCTTGTATGTGGCACTGGAGTGACAACTTGCTAAGATTAATTATCTTGTCCGTAGCAGAAAGGTTAAATTTGTGTATAGAAATATAAACATATTTTATTTTTGTAGTAATGTTACAAAGCAAAGAAATTATTTCTCATAAAACATAAGTAAATATAACACATCAAAACGGTAATTGTGTAAATGGAATTCCATCAGAAAAAAGTTTAATTTTTGTTGAAATATTTCGTTGTGAGTTCCGTATTAACTGCTTAACATTGTGAGTCTTCAGTGTAAGATGGGTTAATATCCAAAAGTGTACATGACAAAATGCCTGTTTAAGCTATTATTCATCTGTTCATAACCCAATATCCATAATAATGCCAGTTAGTCCATAGCTCAATATAACTGGCATACAATTTTACAATGACAGAAATCTATGAATTAGCAATGAATTCTTTCTTCAGTCAAAATTCCTCCAGCAAAATCTGCGCAAGAATGAAATGTAATTATATTTCTCTTACTAAAGTTTGATTTTGTAACTTTAACTGAACAAACACATTAAGAACAAAGCGAATCCTATGTTTAGGATTGAGTAGCAGAAGCAAATTCATTACAGTGTCATATATTTGCACACACTGATGCACAGTAAGGTCACTTGTTCAGACTTTTGAATGGAAATTGATATCACTTATCTAAATTGCAAAAACTGGCCCAGCTTGTAGCAATGGCATGAAAGCTGTAGAATAGAAATCAACCGCCAGTCAGGAAAATACTAATGGGGGAAAAAACTAAGGTTAAAAATAAGGAGTATTTTTCAATGAACGCAATGTATGCCGCAAGTCATATTCAAAATAAAGGATATCTTCCAAAACATTATTTTGAAAATATAAAAGCTTAGGAACCATATTACTTTACATTAGATATCTTATAGATACAGAATTATTATGTGTCTTAATTTCATTATAGCATAACAAAGTTCTTGACATAACAAAATACTTTAGACTTGAAATGATCTAACGTTATAAACAAATTCAAATGTATGAAGAGAACAAATGAGTGACATAAGTAGTATGTATGAAGTGGCATTAATATTTACTTTCTTTTTAATTAAAACATTGAGAATAAGTTCAAGGATTGCATGATAATATTTTTTTAAATTCAATTGGATTAAAACAAATGTCTAAATAATGAAATAGCTTTAGATTACATTTTTTTATTTATAAATTTAGTATTGAATTACAGTAGCCACGATCACCGACCCGACCAAATGACAAATAAAATGATGGCTAGGTATTCTTCCCTTTTCACTCGTCTGTCCGGTCCATCCATTTCAGTGCTCCTGGTCACATTTTTTGGCATAGAGCCTTGAAAATTTACATGTGTAGTTCAAAGAAACCTTCTAAAAACGGGTTTCTAAAAATTATTTTGAAATTTGTCTTTTTTCATTTGTTTTCAGGGCGGTGCTCGATTTACAATAATAATCCATTGTGAAATGGACATATATATTTCACCAGTGTTGCTGTGACATGGCATTATGATGTTTAGGCATTTGTAGAAATGCTTGGTTGGAATGAGATATATAGATATATAGATAGATAGATATATAGATATATATATAGATAGAAGTAGGTTAAATTTTAATTTTTTTTATATAAAGATTACATCCTTTTTCGTCCTACTCGTTCTGTTTTACACTGTTCACTTGAAACTGACAACTCCAGTCAGTTGGCGCCTTTGATCTTGTCAAGTCATGTATTGCTCTATGTAAACTTGTATCACTGTCTGAAGAGTTGGGTGGGTTAGGTGGGTTAGAAAAGTCTTGGGTGACAGAGAGATAAGAACTTACAGAGAGGGGGGTATTGTGAGAAAAATGAGGCAATATTCTTATCAGGTTTAAAAATAAAATTCAAAACTGATATTGTGGAATATGTCATATAACAATTCAATTTATAGATTTATTTAGTTCAGTTTTTTTAAAATCTGAATTTGTTGGTATTGATAGGGTTCTCTTAAAAGATATATAACACTGTTATGGTACATAGTAATCTTTATTCTCAGCTGTGATCTAAACTTAAATATGATTATACAAATTAATTAATCAGAAATAGAAATTAGGAAACTGTTTTCCAATAATCAATCAAGTACATTTTTAATATTTCATGATACTAGCACTATTTTAGAAAGCAATATTGACAGTGAAAAATGACATTCCTTAATTTGATAGGATATGATCAGTAAAATAAGGAAAAACTACAAACCCAGCCATAAAATTTATATATTCAACAATTATGAAAACTTATCAGCTGGTTTCCATATTTATTATCGGTATCTGTATTTAATCTAAATTACTTTGACATGAATGTATAAAACTACTCCAGGCTGTTTGCATGCAATATACATGGTCAGTATTAAATAAATCATTAAATAAATCATTCAGCAGATTTAAAATCCTGAGTAAATGGTAGTTTACTGCAAATGAATACTGGGCATGACCAGTAGTTGAATAATAATCTGTTATACGGAAAATATTTCGTCATATATATATAGTTTGATTGAAAATACAAAGTTAAATGTGATCTTTTCATTTTCATTTCATAAAAATAAAAGATTATTTCTTTTACTGATGGTTAGGATTGCTTTTATTTAAAAGAGAACAAAATCTAATAAGATTTTGATATTTTATGTAAACCGATTTGTAATTTTGTTTCTCTTTAAATGTTAAATAAAATTCAGCACAATACCCCAAGATTCACCAGATCTCTCTATCGCGGGTGTCATGGTGCCAATATCGCCTGAACCTGTCTAAATTGTAACACCATCTTATTTTCTGTTGACCACAGTTTTGCATATGATCTCTGGAGATCCACGTGTATATACTGACAATAGTGTTCATAAAATATTTAAAAATATTATCAGCAATTATAGCCTTTGATCATTTAGTATACACAAACAAAGCTATTTATTATAATCATGGATAATGTTATAAAACGGTTATTGTTATCAAAATCAGTCAGTCTCAAACACATTATTTAAAGTGATCTCAGTAAGCAGCTTCCTCTATATATCCTTTGCTTAATGTTATCTAAGACTCTGTCCCAAAGGGATCACATTCACAATAAGTGTCTTCCCCTGTAGAAACAACTGTTCCCACATTAAATTGAAATAACTGCTTGTTTTTTCTATTGTATTCAATGATTGTGCATGGATTTAAAACTTCGCCAGCATTGAACAATTCATTTTATTTAATTAGCTTTTTCTAACAGGTTTTATTAATATTATTTATAAGCAAGCACTATTATATTCTTATTTTTAAACAATGTTTGATGATGGCATAAAAATACCAACTAAACATCATATCATCAGCCTTTTAACGTACATCGTTGGACATAGACCTTCGAAGAATCGCCAGACCACTCGGCTGCGGTTGTGGGCGTATATATAAGCAATTAACTTCTCGCATAATCTTCAAAAGATGAGAAAATGAAATTGATGTGTTAACATTAGGAAATTCTTCTTCCAGGAAATTCTCTGATGTGTCTCAAATACTACTATAAAAACGATAAACTATCAAAATGTTTGCAAGGTTGCCAAGTTTCCAAATGAAACTCTGACTGTTGTTTGAATCAAAGCAATAGGTGATCTGTGAATGATAACACAAAGGTATTAATATACTGTTTGTTCAAAGACAACTTTGTATCAAACAGTTCTGCATGAAACAATTTATCTTCTTTGTTATAGTCAATAGGGAATGATTATTATCAAAACATTGCATTGAATCTTTGAGCAGTAAACTTCAATAAAATGTAACATCAAAGATCAATGCTAACAAGATATAAATATTTCTAAAAATAGAAATGTTTTTTCAATATTCCAGTATATTTTATATGAAAGTAATAAATTACTTGAAATTCTAATTATACAAGAGAATCATGATCTTTGCAGCAATTGTTTATGAAAAGATTTTAATTGATTCTCAAATGCTCCCCTGCTCATTTTGAAATAAAGATTAAAATAGTAAAGCCAAACATTTTTCTCATGAAAACCCAATACTTTTTAATCCTTACCAAAAAAGAAACTGAAGATTTTACACTTTTTCATAAGCACATACCATCTGAAAACCAAATGCACAACAAAACAATTTAAAATTATGAGCAAGTCTCTTTAATGCTAATAACTGTAAAGTATAAAAGATGCTTGCTATTCAGTTAAGAAATATCATTTTCTGCTTAAAATCTTAAATAATTATTCAACAGAAAGTCCAGTTAATTATGCTACTCAAGGCCTCTGAGAGGGGAGTGCAGCTGGTGCATCGCACTGAGGCCTGGAATGCCAAAGGTGGCCGAGGGAGTTAAAGGGGACCTGAGAGTTGAACTGTCGATATATGTCCATCAATAAAATAGATTGACTATCATTTACCAGCGAGTGAATATAGTATGGCATGCTAAAAGAGTCATAGCAAATGAAAACAGGATGGCTAAAGGATGAGAGTGTATGTATAGTGTGTGTGTAGGGAACAGATGAAAACAGCTTTAGAAAATTCCTATCAGAGGCGCTGATGCTACTCATAAGCTTCTAAACAAGGAGAAGAAACTGAAATAATGAATATAAACCAAAGTTAGAGATTAGGATTAGTTTTGATGATAATTGTGAGTGGATGAATCAAGTTCAGACTTTAAAGGAAAAGTTCTCTGTTGGAGCCTGTTAATTATTTATGACAACCCAACAAAGAAAAGCAAAGATGAAATATAGCAAATTTGTAAAAGTTAAAGCCATCAGGAAAATAGATAAAACTGATATAAACTGTCCAGAAAGATGAGAAGTTGAATGACCAATTACAAAAACACAGATAAGAATAACTTTGGAAGTCTCCATATTTATCTCAAAATAAAGACAACTAGAAAGCACTCAGAGAGCGCATACCTCTGCTGACAACATTGTTAGGGGAAATAATTGTGCATGGATCCGCCCCAAAATTACAATGGACTGATAAATGATAACTACAATGTAGGGGAGGTAATTGTGCATGGATCCTCCCCAAAATTTAATCACTTTTTTCGTATCCTATTGTCCAGAAACCTTCATTGAAATTCATTGAAAACTTTTGAAGACAGTGTTGACAGTCATGAGCGTATACATAAATGTATGAAATCAAATGATGAATAATTTATATCCGACAGAATATGATAATTATAAAGACATTTATTAGTTGAGAACCTATATTTGCCCGGCACCAGTGTAAGTAAATGCTAAACGGATGGCCTAAATTGTAAATGTGAATAAAGAAACCAGCTCCATGCAGGAATCGAACCTACATCCACCCTGGAAGCAACCTTATATGCAGGTTCTACCGATTGAGCTAACAAAACTCTTATGGTAGGCTTTTAATCCTACACTTTGCTGGCCTCTCCATTCTCACATTCGTATTTGGATATAGTGTGGTTCTCTATGTTGACAGTATGAAATCAAATGATGGATAATTTTATATCCAACAGAAATGATAATTATAAAGACATTTATTAGTTGAGAACCTAAAAAAAAAAAAATGGAAAAATATCTCTCAATCAAAAAAGAATTGCTGGATCTGCCCCCAAATTCTTCCTTATACCATTGCCTACCCTTTGAAATTCATTGAGTACTTTTGGAGATATCGTGTTGACAGACAGGCTGAAAGAGAGACAGACAGAAAGATGGACACGACTGAATGCATATACCTCTCCAACTTTGTTGGCAGAGATAAATTACAGAAATGTCTTTCCAATTTCAAATTTGAACAAGTAGCAGTGTTTCAAACAAAATGGGTTTTGCTAGTTTGTTTTTGTAATAATAGTTTGTGATTTAAGCATTCAGCTGCATATACTTTGGTGTGTATGTACGGTATCAGTGCAACTTGCTTCTCCCTATCTAGAGACCCAGTCACATCTCGCTGAGCACTGAGCCAGACACTTCCACAACTAAACATGCCCCTCTCACTCTGAAAAAAAAAAATGAAAACTAGGAATTTAGGGTGGATAAAAAAAAATTCTTCACTACTGAGCTTTTCTAGAGTTTGCCTTCTTACATGCAATTTTCCAATTTTTTTTAAAACACAGTAACTGATATGCATAAATTGTTTTTTTAAGGACACACACAGGAGTAGTCTGGTTATCTTTTTATTGATGGCACCAGGTGGTAAACAGTTACATAAACAGGGCAGTGCTGTGAGACAAACAGTTTAGCAACAAGATAAATGCTAGCAGATGTTAAACTGCCCTGAAAAGTGACAAAACAATTCATTGCTAAAGTCTGTTGTCTAACTCAGCAAATTGTCATGCAACATCAAAACTATGTCTTATCCCAGATTTTTGTGTTACAAATACCATGTTAGAACTGCCAAAGATTACAACAGTAAGAACATCAAGTGAGGTATCTACAGAGACATTTCTTTTAGAGCAGTAGTTTATTCAGATAGATTAAGAGCAAGTTAGATTAATACATTTATGTATAGAATAGAATAAGTCAATAGAGAAACAAGCCTGACTGCTGCAGGGTTAAACTCCACTCCTATTTCTATTCCGACTGAAGATGATTACTGCAACTTTTGTATTGTATATATAATAAATAAAAAAATCATTAAAACATTTTTTTTTCTATATTTATTTATTAGAATGAAATAAGCCCATGCATATCTGTATGATACATTTTCATTAATATCTAAGACTTGTCAATTTAGTTCAGTCAGTAAGACAACCAGCTACTGATCAGTAGGTTGTGAATTCAAATCACGGTAGGGGAATGGGGATTTACCGATCCGTTTTTCACCCCTAATTTTGGTGAAGATTGTTCTTGTTGTTCTTGTTATGGTAGGAAAACTCCTGACTTTGTCTGGAGTTTGAAAAAAAGACTAATAACTTACACTGTAAGTCTACTAAAAGAATGGATGAAGAGAAAAACTTTGAATAAGCCACTACTTTTTATGATGTTCATTATTAACGCTTTCCTCCCTGACAGCCATGTTTGATTACTTCTCTGACTGC
>VCCN01007157.1:5410578-5428206 GCA_006491835.1 Architeuthis dux | reverse complement strand
GGGCTTTTCAAAATCCACTTTCGACCTTCCCGTTTTTTAAAGAATGTATTTTCAGCCCTCTAGCTCCATTGGTGCAGCCTGTATGCATGATATATAATATATATACATAGCCATCCAGCTAGGCAGACCAACTTGAAAACTGAACAGTTTTGATGACGGTTTCTAATTATCTACATAAGTAGCATATACTAACAACTTGATTATGACTAATGACCTACAGCACAGAAAATGATAAAAGTATCAGATTAAATGCAAGCATTGAGTTCCATTCAATTTTCAGCATAACCATCATGAACTAATTGAATATACACTTTAATAAAAAAATATTCCAAACATTTCCAGAGTATTGATAGAGCAAAACTAATTTGAAATGTATATTATATAAAAGAATATGACTTACTTTCCAAATGGGAGTGGATATGAATGAGGTTTGGGATTGAGCTTTTCTTCCATTTCAAAACAGAGATACTCAATTTACTACAAGCTGAAATAAAGGGGAAAAAATTGTATAAATTAAAAATGAAAAGTTTTACTATTATTCATTGGCAATTCAACTTCTAGATTATCAGACCAGAAATAACTTAAAAAAACCAAAAACAACAGGTCTGGTTAGTCGCTCTATAGATACTGTCACATGACCAATGTCACTGCCAATGGAAAAAATAATTTCATGCCTACAAAACGCTTGTAAGATTTTCACCGAACAGTTAAGATGTTGAAAATGTCCTAAACAGCCGTAACATGTACATCAGAAGACATACACCAATACACAAGACAGAACTATGTTCATAAGAATGTTAATTTTAAAATTTTAAAGTTTTAGAATTTTAATATTTATAACATCTATAACATCTTTTTCAATATTTTTCATTTTCATAGTTTATTGTATAAATTAAACAATGTTTCTTTCATATGACCAAAAGGAAACATATGATATCTCTTGGGTTATGAAAGGAAAATTAAATAATTGTCAATTATAACTTAAAAGTTTTGTTAAGCTATGCTATGCAAGTTGAAATCCCACAAAAAATTGCTCCTTAAATTAACATACAAATTTAGTACCGAAAAGGGATTATAATTAAAATAAAAATTCAATGCATTTCTTGAAAATGCTTATCACTCCTTTTGAAAGAAATCTATGCATTTGAGCTTACGTTTTCTAATTTTAACTTAGGTGATCAAGTGTAAAAAATTAATTTATTGACAATTATTAAAAAAAATGTTAAAAACCTGTTTGGAATTTCTTTGTTTTAAAGTTTTCCTGAGTCAACGAGACATGAATCTACAGCAGCTGACTACTAGTAAATACTAGCATACTGATGGGGGGGGGTGACACCATTAGATAGGTGACACCAAGATGACTGCCTAAAAAAATTTCATATAGTTTCTTTGTAATTACTTTTTCTAATGAAATATCCCAGTATAGTTCAGTTGAATTTCCCAAAAATGGTCAAATCTGGAAGTAAATATACCATTAACAAATTTGGTATGAAACAGAGTGGGATTTTATGTAAAATAATAGGAAAAAAAACCAAAACATGAACCTTTGGGGAAATGTTTTTATAAGCACAAATGTAAAAGGTGTAGTCTGGGAGACAGCAAGGCCTACCCCACCCCACAGGATCCCATAAATAGGGTACCAAAATGTTCCTTAGGATGTCCTCTTTCAGAAAAAAGATGTTGCCAAGAAAAAAGTTGGGATGAACTCCCTCATTTGCATGAAACAAAATGGCCGCCAGCACACACCACCACCCAAAAAAACAGAATTTCATATCTCATCTCCCAATTGACATATCTGAGTACTTTAAAAGGCTAAATCATAGTTTTCAGACATGAGGAATTCAAAAATACACGTTATTTTATTTTATTTTAAATTAATTTATAGATATTTTAGCATTCTACAGGGAAATTTCAAGTATATTTCATAGGCCAATGTCTATGGATTGTAGACTTAATTCATGAAGGAGATCATATATATATTGGGTGAATATGTCTGTGTATCTTTTGATGTATGTATTGAAAAAAAAGGAAAAAAGAGCGTACATTAAAAGAATAATTTATGCGTATCTTCTAAGGTAGTACCTGTAGTACAAAAAGATCACCAAAATTCTAGATATCCTGGGAAGAGAGCAAGTTTGGGGAGGGGGGGGGTGACACCATGAGTTACCGCCCTGGGTGACACCAACCCTAGGTACGCCACTACTAGTAAATAGAAACTTATTTACCTATGAAGAATTTCTCATTGCTTAAGAGTTAACTTCACAACTAACATTATTTTTGACAGAACTGCTATTTGGAACGAAGAAATGTGTAAAATCCTAAAGGCCATTTCTGGGTTTCCTAAACAAATGCTAAATTCACAACAAATATGCTATTAGATAAATAAATGCTCTAATTTCTAACTACTGTTCCAGCATATTTAATTTTCAGTTGTCGAATATTCTTCAAAGTTTTTTTTTATTCTGAGGCAATTTCTATTCTTTCATTGCTCTGCCTCTTTTTTCTTTTATCTTTTGCGATGTTTTTCTTAATTCTTTTGTGATTAGGCTTTCTTTTCAGTATTTTTGCTTTAGTCATTGTAGTAGTATCAAAACAGAAACTTAGTATTTAGGGGAGACCAGGGCATAATGAGACATGGGGCACAGTGAGACAAACCCATTTTCTCTAAGACTGTAGGCTGGAAAGTGCTGCTATCTTGTGTGGATATGTATAAGATAAGAGGTAAGTTTTGGTCATTTATTTCACTCCAAAGTAAAATTTTCCTCTTAAGTATTGAACACCATGTACAGTTAATCCCAAGGACCTGGGTAGAAACCCTTGATTTGCAATTTAGGGCTATAGGCTACTGTACCAAGGCATGATAAGATATCACTGTTGTTGGCATGCATTACAGTATATAACAATGACATTTGCATAAAGATGTTGTGGGGCACAATGAGACAGAGCACATATCAAGGAGCATATGCTACATGGTGGTCCCCCAGGAATACTTGGTCTAGCAAACAAGTCAGGGTGGATAAATTCAGATCTGTTTATTGATGTCATGAACCATTTCATTCATCACACCCACAGCTCAAAGCAGAATCCTTCATCACTAATTCTTGACAGCCATGAAAACCACATTTCAATTTGTGTTATTGACATAGCCAAGGAAAATGGTGTGACACTTTTGACCCTGCCACCTCACAGCAGTAACATGATGCAACCTCTTGATGTGCCAGTTTTTAAACCCTTCAAAACATATTACAATCAGGCCATGGACACCTGGATGCCCATCACAATATATGCGATTGCCCATTTCCCAAATCCCTAATCAGAAAGGAGAGTGTTCCAGGCAAACAGTGTTGTAAAAAAGGGAAAAGCATGACATTCCTGAAAGACAAGCACTGTTGTCAAGGAAGAATGAAGACACAACAAAATCCAGGAAAAATAGTTCAAGTGGAAGCCCCATGCAAAAAATGTCTCCTTTTTATTATGCATCATCAACAGATCCTAACAGTGAGGAGGAGGAGCCTGTCCTTGATGATGGTGATGATGGGCCTTAAGATGAATTCCAGGTCTTCTATCCTACACATCAATTTCTTGGGGATGCCTCTGAGGGTGATTGCCCTTACTGTGTTTAAAAAGATAAGAAAATCTACTACATTGGAAAGGTGTTGAGGAGCAAAGATGCATCAGCAGATTATGAGATCAGCTTTCTCCAGCCTAGCCAAAAGATGAAGGGGAAGTTTGTGATGCCAACCATCCTGAAAATAGAAACTGTGTGAGGAGGCACTGAGGATGATTTTACCATGACCCACGTTCTTTGGCAGCACCAAGAGACAGTTTTCTCATTATTCGTTTGAAGTGTTTTTTGGTGGTATTGAAATGCACTAGTAGCAACTCTATGGTCTTCCCATGTGGCATGTGTGTGCTGTCTCAACGTGCCCCATCTGCTGTCTCAAGGTACCCTGATACAGGGGCACATTGAGACATCCTAACAGTCCTTTAAAGATTGCTCCCAGTCCTACCAGGTTTTGTATTTCATAATCATTCTTAGATTAATATATGACAAATGGAACACCATATTCTATGATACCATAGGATAGAATATTCCATCCTCTACTGATTCAGAAGGGTTACAAATGTTATTGTCTCAATAATGTCCTGGTCTCCACTACTTATTTCTAAACAAATTGGATTGATCAAAAAGTTTTAAAACTTTTAATTATTACAGCATATTACATGAATTTACTTTGTATTTGTTAAATAGTCTTAAAAATGGAATGGAAATAAGGTAAAACAACAATTATATGTATTGTTCACCACCTCAGAAATCATTGGAATGCCTCAGGATAAACAGGCTCTGTGATCTTCAAGGGAATTGAAGATAAAGAACAGCAATAATGACAAATATGAAGGTCCTCACAGATAAGCAACAAGATGAAAGGTCAAAATTTTCCAATTCAAATAACTGACAATCTTAAAGGAGAAATTAGCTATTAACTCTTTATATTAATTGACCAAAGGAAAAAATATTGTCATTTTTATCTTTTAAGATCAAGGGTAAATTGAATTATTCACATAAGATCTGAATAGCTTTCCACGTTACAAATCAAACAAAAGATCCACATCCTACTGGTGTCTTTGAGCTAGTGGAATGTGTGGAGAATCTAATGGATTATAATTTTAACTATTCATTATCAAGCACGTTTAAGGCATTTGACAAAAAATAATGTTTGTCTTCTTTCTAAATACATTTAGTGCTACTATTTTGCATAGTAGAGCTGTAATGCACCAATGCCTACAGCTGAGTAAATAAAGAGAATTATCGTTTATATTATTTCTTTTCTTTCTCCTATCACAGGTAATTCTATTGAAACTCATTGATTCAGCTTTAGGGAATAGAACATTACGCCTTGCAGTGATCAAATGTTAACAAAAGAGAAATCAATACATAAATTTCCATTAATTTGTACCAGATAAATTCCAAAGATACAATTTATAATGTCATATGAATTTGGGAAGAAAACAAAAAGAAAACAGTTTTATTATTTCCTTGTTAGTTTAAATAAAAATGCAAATTTAGCAAAAGAAGTAATTGTGCATGGATCCACCCAAACATTCAATCACTTCTTCTGTAGCCCATTTCCCACACTTCCACAAAATCTCATAGAGAAGTTTTGGAGATATTGTGTGGACAGTCATGAGCATATACATAAATGTATGGGAAAAAATGGAAAAATACCTCACAGTCAAAAGATTTCCTGGATCTGCCACAAAGTTTAATCACTTCTTTCTTACCCCATTACTCATCCTTCCACAAAATTTCATTGAGTACTTTTGGAGATATTGTGTGGACAGAAAGAAGGACACAACCGAATACATATACATCTCCAACTTTGTTGACAGAGGTAAAAAGGATTAAAGCCTAAAATATGTACTTTTAAAGCATTACTTCTTTCCTGCATATAAAGTTATATGTGGTTTTAGCATCAAATCAAATTATTTGAAACCTCTAGACTTATTTCTGCTACAATTTGCTGAAATATTATCTGGTCATTTCTAGCATTTTAAAGTGGTCAAAGTTACTAAGTTTTACAATTTAGTCATTACTGGTATCTGCATTCCAATCTGTGAGTCAACCTTCAGTGAGCATGCCAGAGGGTGACATTCTGTTAATTTGTTGTCATTGGTTGTAACTGCATCACTTTCATCTTTCTCTCTTGACATCTAACTGCTTGTTTTGGTATTTGATGGTCACATGCCTCCAGGTAGAGACATGAGTTGCTACAACTACTATTCTTGTTTTCTCTGGCTGTAGTCTCCACTCATTATCATTACTGTCCTGTTTATGTGATGGCTCAGACTGGTGTGCTTTTAAATAACAACAGATGAAATTGAAAACATTCTGAGAGATTAATTTGTGCTGCAGAAAATAAACCTACTTGGCAACAATATAGTTATCTGATCCTTTTAGTAGTGTGAAAAACCTTGAAATAAAGGTCAAATGTAACAGTAATCACATGACCCTTTACTTAAATTTATGGACAATGATTGACTTGTGCTGAAGTTTTCTTTTTTTGTTCTTTGTAGTCTCAAAAGATTCATGACACATAAATAGAAATGGATAAATTAAGCTCAGAGACAACATGTAAGACTTTTCCTAAGTAGAAAGCCGGAAAAAAGGAAATAACATTCTTCAAATTAGAAATACAAGAAACTTATATTTAAGTTGTTACGACCTACAGATTTCAAGGGGAAATGTCTACTCATTGGTTTCTTTTGGCTAACATTATATGTAAAAGTGTAATAAAAAGAAAGCATGCCTACATAAGATCCAAGATTAGAAACAGACTTGGGGTTCCATTAGAATATGATGTGTGGTGGTAGAGAGAGCCCATGTCAGCAGTTACTCCAAATGATAGTATTTTTTAAAAAGACCCTTACTTTTGATGTTAATTCCAAAATCAAGTTTTCCTGAACCAATAAGAATTTCCCTGTTCATAGATGCTACAAGATAGATATTTATTAAGCCTAACCTAATTGTAACATAGATTCTAGGAGATTCTTCGAAAAATAACTTTTTCACTTAAATTCAAATTTTTGATGGATCCAAAAACACATTGTTATCTTTATTTAAAGAAAGGATATTTTAATCAGAAAAATTTAACAATTAATCAAATGAAAGTATTAAACAGTATTAATATTAATTGTTGGGTCTGGATGTTAGCATAGAGGCTAGAATATTAGATTGGAAAAGATCCATTATTTTCCCATCTTCTGCAAAACACAAAAAATAGTTGAATTATTTTTATTATTTTTTTTATTAGATGAAATATTGTAACCCATTATAATTAATTTTTTGACAATTTACTGTCATCTTAATTTTTTAGTTGTTTTTTATAAAAAAAAAACATCAATCTACAGCAGTGAATAAACAGTGTGGATTGAAAATAAAGAATAAGCTCCCATTGAGACTCAAACTCATGTCCCCCTTGTCACAGAAAAGCCTGGTTAAATGCACCGACTGCTATACCAACTTAGCTACAGAAGCTTCAATGGCTTGCAAAAATCCAAATCCACACCTTTAAACCTACTCTCTATCCCAATATATCCGGTGCCATGTTTACTTTGCTTTCTGAACTAGTAGTATCAGTAGAGCAATTATTTTTATTATTTATTTTTTTTAGATGAAGTATTGTAATCTATTTGTAAAATTTGATAGGTTTTTACTTTTTACATGCTTTGCATGAAAACCTATTAATTCTGGAGGCAAAATTGACATCAGTTGCTACTAATTGTGATAGAACATCTTTAAGAAGAAAGGGAGAAAGCAGTTGGAACAAAATGTAGTTTTAATTATCTTATGAAAACAGTCTTTTGACAGTTAACAGGTATGTCCATCAGAAAATTTTATATTGTAAAAGATAAAAATGACTCCCCAAAAATATGCTTTTAGGTAATCAATATTAGATTAACAAATAAGAAGTGAGGTTGGTTATTGCTGTTTGCAGCTTGCAATTTGTATGGACTGGACAACAGTCTGTGTCCGGGGGTCAGTGATATGACATTAACTTCAGCTCTGGTGTCCACTAGAAATTTATAACCATTTCTTCTATAATAGATGTAGAATAGATGACAATTTGGGGCTAATTCCAGCGACAGCAGTCATCATCCCTGGCTTGAATGGCAGTTTTCCTGTCTCTTGTTGTCATTAAAGGCACAAGGTTTTCTGCATTTTCCAACCTCTGTACCAAATTCAGTGTAGTACCAACAAATTTCCAGTCGTTGTTGGAAATGAGCAGGTCTTCATCTACTTGTGTTTCCTCAACGTACATGGTGGCTTCGTCCATATTGCATTTTTGCACATGTATTCCGCTTGTTTAACAGAGATTGCATTTGAGTTGTCAATTCTACAATTGCAGCCTGCAATTGTTGTATTTCTTCTTTTTCATTTCTGCTTAATTACTACTTGCATTTATTCTGCTGTCATGATAATCCTCTTGGATTTTGTCATCTAAATCTGCTAGTTTGTCTAGCAGTTTTTCATCTGTAAGTAGCACCAAAATTTGAAGCATGGTTGCTGGTAATTTATCAAGACAGAGACGGCATAGTATTTTCTCAGCCATTGTATTTTGGCCCACATGCCCTTTCATATATCACAGAAGTTGGGAAGGACCCTGTCCCCCATTTCAACATTATCAAACAGATCTTTTAGCATCGTCTCGTCAGAATTCCCCTTTCTCTCTATGATAGCAGTTTTTAATGTATTTCCATTAAGTCCTCGACTTCACTTGCCACTTCCGGTGGCAGTGCTTCTATCACATGCGCAAATTTAACCCTCTGAGAGGTTATTTTCTAGGCTGCAAATAGCACTTGCAATTGTAGAAACCGCGTTTTTGTGCTGGTTCTGTTGAATAGCAGAAGGTGATGGTTAAGCAAAGCTTTCATTGGCTCCGTACTAGCTACTTCCTTAACCATCATGTAAGAAATTTTGTCGGTCTTTTGGTGTTGTTTTGGAATTCTTTTGGACAGACATTTCAGAAAAAATGAATTCTTCACATTAAATGTCGGTGTTCACTTTTTTTATTGAATTTGTCATGGCGACTCGGAGGTTTTTCTTTGAACGGCTGGCTTATCATTACGATTTTGTGTTTGGTAAACTTTTGTTGTGTGTTCGATCACCATTAAAGTTTGTCGAATGTGACCCATTGTAGCTGTGTTTTCAACTGTCAGGGTTACCGTTAAAGTTTGTAGCTGCTTTGCTAAAGTGTGTATTATGTTTGAGGTCTTTGCTGTTATTATGTCTTTGTTGTTTGTTTGTTCTTTGCTGTGTTTAGCTGACTAAAGCGTTTGGTTAGGGCCATATTTTAGCTGTGTTTAGAAAAGAATAGAGAGAGAACAAAGACACATGTTTGCAGGGCTATTGCCTTGTCAAGGGAGAGCCTCCCCGCTCCCACATCCAGGCTCCCGTTTCCGGTACCGGAAATGTGGCACATTAAATGGGGGCTGTTGGGTATGTTCTGATTCGGCGTATTTATTGACTTAAACATACATATATACATACATACATAAACATTACAGTGTGAAAATTAACTGACTTCAAACTTAGGCGATAAGCAAACTAACAAAACTTAGTTAGTTTCATACATTAAACTTAGTAAAGGAGAGACTTTCGTGGTCATCTAGACAACGGGAATATGTGATATGCAAAGAACATTCATAGCCCCTGGTTTACCAACCCTCGTCCATTTAGTAATTTCAGTAGATCAAACAGCAAAGTGAGGAAAGATTATTCATTTGAACATAGGTAGATATAAATGTGATGAAACTCATATTGTGATCGATGTAAATTTTATATATACATTTAACTAACATATTTTACATACATAATGTGAAGATTAGTACAAAGTTTGTATACTGCAAAATGCTGTGAGCTGAGATGAATGGGTAAGAATTAAGGATATATACTGAATTAGTGAAGCTAAAATTCGAAGTCTTATGAAATAAATAAGGATGAAGAAAAGAGTTCTTGATCTTGGCAAAGGCATTTGTAACGCTCTTGTTGTGTTTAGTGCCTCTGCTAGCTTTGTTAGTGTTTTTATTCTAGCTGTGTGAGATTAGAATGCGTTTGATTTGTAACCGTGTTTAAGGTTGTTAAGAAAAGAAGACGGAACAAGATAACATGTGTGATAGGGTTCTTCACCCGGTAAGAAGTGGGCCTTCCCCGTTCCCACTTCAGGTCCGCGTTTTCTGGGACTGGAAACGGAATGGGGGTTGCTGGGAGCTTGCTTCGGCATGTTTATTGATTTAACGAATACATACATTTATATAAACATTATAGCATTGTACATGAATTGGAATAAGTATGGATTTGAGTAGAGTGTATTCTTGTGGAACCCAAAACACAACTGTTGAATCAATGAGTTCTCAGTCTTTATATTGTTTCAAGGTGGCTCGATTGATGGTCTCTTTTAGATTTTCAATGATCTCTAATTGGTCATAAATTCTTACTGACCTGATCATGTGAATAATGCTGTTGCTTTTTGCAGAATTTCTATGATTATAAATTTTACATTTTTAACCAGAAGTTATTTTGATCCAGACCTGGCATTTAAATATTTGATGATTCCATTTTTAGATATTAAGCTTTGAGCTGCGATAGTAAACACTTCTGTCTGCTCCCTCACAACACTTAGAAGATGATGATGATATGAATAAACATTGAAATATTAGTAAAATCTCGAACATGTCTAGTTTTTGTTGATCAAATATTAATTATCTATAAGCATGTTTTTCTGAGTTACTTTAATTCCTTATAAGTAAATATAAATTTACATGATATTCTAAATTTATGTCAATCCCATCCTTCCTTAACCTGGTTAAGTTAACCATCATGTACTTTTTTAAGGGCTTGGTTCACATGGCTTGTAAATAATGACAATGATCTTAGCATAACATAAATGTGTAGTTATGTACACACGCACACATACTTATCTATCTATCTTAGTTTGGAAACTGAAAACGAAGGTTTAGAGAAAGAAATGTACTATACTGTTATGGCTGGTTGGATTCGTTTTGTTAAAATAACAACACACGATACTTTAGTTACGCAGTGAGGTATTTTTGTCAAATTCAAGGGCATGTTGTAGGTAAAGAAAATATTTGTTTTGGGTTGCTAATTTGCTTGGCTAGAGAGACGATAAAAAAATATAAAAGCACATGTGTTAAAAAGTTTCAATTCCTGGAGATCAGACATCTTTAAAATATCCAAGTTCAAGAGAAACAAAAAGGAAAATAAAAACCAGAAGTCCGTTGTTAACTCTAGAGAATCAATAATATTATTTTCAATCATTTTTTAAAACTTAAGTTTCAAGTTATAGCAAAATCTGTTTTAAAAGAAAAAGAAACTTTTGTTTTAATTTCTTATAGTATAGTACAATCTTTTCCTTTGAAATCTTTACTTTAGTTTAGTTAAGTTAACTCAAAACGTTTGTTTTTTTGCGGTTGGTGGACAAATATTTTTAAAAATGCAAATTGAAAAGATTGTTTTGAATTTTAAAAATACTGCGTCGTATTTTCCACGTTTCATATTTTTCGTACTACTTTGCCAGATTGTTATAAGTTTTAGATTTCCCGATGAACACAAAAATAATCAAATGTATCCTCAGGTTTATTCATGAAGAATCAAACTTAAACGGTAAACCAAAATAATTTGTCTGATAAAAACTAGTAATAATGTTTAACTAACTTTCACACCACAGAATTACATTTTTAAAGCGTCGAAAAAGCGATGATGATAATTCAAAGATAAGTGTTTTAAAAACAGATAATATTTTAATTTACATAAAGAAAGAAGGTAAAAACAGAACAAACGATCGTCCAAATTACTTATCAATCAAAATTGTATCCAAAATGAATTAGAATAATTGCTAAATTATACTATTTTGTCTTTCCTTTACCAAACTTAAATAATCAGCAAAATTAGAAAAATCGTTCTGCCATTTTAAAATTTTTTAATTAACTTAGTTAAACGCGAACAAAAAGGATGTTTTTATATTTTAACGATGCAACGAATTCAGGAAATATTAGTTTTTTATTATGGTTACATCTATGTAATTGTTTGAGAAAGAACTTACATTGATTGATATGTTTCGATCGGGAATGTATGATTGATATTTACCAGCAATGTTGTCAACATACCTTTGTCGTCTGCTATATTTGTTATGTTTTCAATCAATAAAATCTTCTCCTGGGTCTTCTTTTACACAAAATATCGTTTTCCTGGAAACATTTTCGAGCCAAAATTTTCACTGCCAACATTGATTTTATTTGTTTTCAAATGTCAAAATTGTTATCTGCAATATCAAAAATAGAAAATAAATAAACGAATTATTTTAGCTTATTAGGAGAAAACATAACCGGAAGTCCAAAAATCCTTGCCAATATGCCAGGAATTCCTCATTTTTACGAAAAAAAGGTGGAAAGTGAAAATAGCGTTCAGCGTTATAAAGGCAGCGGGCACCCCTTTCTCTCTCTCCTACACCCTAATCTCCTGTGCCTCCCAACACAACAAACTATGACGATACAGCATAACATACCATTATCACCATTTTGGGGGTCTGGGTACGCTCAAAACTTTTTCCCCCATATAAATTAATGGTGATTCTTTGCTTTATGCCATTTCAGCTTACGAAAGGGTTTTTTTTAATAGAAACGCTCTACTTTCGGAAAAAACCCATATTGCTAGTTCTTTCTGCTTGCATGTCCATTGTCCAGAGGTCCCAACACAGCAAATGGTCAAAAGAAGAAACCTTAGTACATATATTTCTTTGGTATTGACCAAAAAAAGAAAAATTATGGTGCAATGCAACTATCGCAAAAATTAATACCACAAAAAAAGCATGTATATATTAATACGCACCTTCCTATGTACGTAAGGTGTCTGTCATGCTGTAGGAAAGGTTAGTTAGTATAAGAGAGTAGAGAGAGAGAGAGAGAGAGAGAGAGAGAGAGAGAAAGTGTGTACCATAGTTATGGAGACACAAACAGGCATGTGGAATGGTACACACTGATTTTAAAAGTATTTAAAAATTGAAGCAAAGTTCTTTGGGGAAGAGAGAGTAAAGAAAGAGAAGTTGGGGAGAGGGTGGAGAAAGAGTGGGAAAGTTGAGAAAATAATTTACAGCAAAGAAGTGTATGAATAAAAAAAAGTCTGAGGAGGAATAAAATAAATGGTAAAGATGAATCGTAGTAAATGAAAAAAGAAAGAAAAAGAGGAATGGATGGAAAGAAAAAAGAAATGGTTATATCATAGAAAATAATGCAAGAAAGAGACTAAGAGAAGACAATAAAAAAAACAAAGAAGATAAAGCTATAGAAGTTGGAATAAAATTTGTTATGAATCAACTTTCCAACTATAAAAAAAACGTTTCTACAATACTGATACTGTCATGACCTCTGGACAACAGGAGTTGGCGTGTGCTATTTTTAGAAGCACTTCCTGCTTGTCTAGACAGTTGACCTTAGGGTCAACCTCAGTGTCTTGAGTTTGCTGCACTTTTAGGCAATACTCACCAGTCAGGATCAACTTGGAACAAGACTCGTCTCATCTATTTGGCATCTAAATCAAGCATATCTAAAGAACACCTGAATCTTCTAAATGCTAACGACACTCTATTCTATTTTTCCTCCCTATCTTCTCAATTACTAACCAGTACTAAAAGCCACTAACTAAAGCTAATACTTAAGAAGAAACAAGACAACTGAAAGAACCAACTGCTCACCTTGTGTTTCTACATAGAAAAAAGGTAGGTTGTCTTATATATATAGTGTTTGACTTTGAGACTTCCTTCAAAGCTCAAATCATCACAGATACTACTACTATATTACAATAATAACAAGAGGACAGTGTAGCGTAGGTTATCAAGAACTGGTTATGGTATAGATAGTAAAAAGTTGTGGATGGAGTGTCATAAAATAAAGAGATCTGTTTTATGACAAAGTCTATACCAAGGAAAACCTTTTTTTTAACTAAGGGTGGGAGGAGGAAAGTAGAAAGAGTGGGCGGGATAGGAAGGAAATTTTCTTATCTTATCAACTTTTGAGGGCATATTAAATTCTATACTATATCAAGTTAAATATTAAATTATCTTTTTTTATCGAGTTGAGTATTTTCTTTTTCAAACCGTGAAATTTCTACAGACAAAATAATAACTTTAATTGCAATAAAAAGCAACTAATAATATTAAGATGAAGTTAAAAAGTAGTCATAAAAATTTAAAATAATAACTTTAATATACCACTTTTTATTAAATTTGACTTTTTACCTTTTTATACAACTTATTAATTCTGGCCAAGTTGTATGTTACAATACTTCATCCAATAATAATAAAGATCGATTAATAACTTTAATGTTCTAAATTTTCCCAAAAGTCAAATTGCTCAAACTTCACTACACTTTTTTACAGTGTCTAAAACAACCAGCAACTAGAACCTCTGAAAACAAAGTATAATCTAGTTTCAATGTCGTCTGACCTGGATTTTAGGCATTTAAGCTAAACAAAGAACTACAAATTAGGGCTTCAACTTGGCAACTTCAGAGGTTACATTTAGCCATATTCTTTGTTAACAGTTGTTAAATAGATTCTCCATTGCTTATCAAAGTTTAGAGTCCCATCCTGTCTAAATCTAGTGTCATATATTTGATTAAACATATAAAAAAATTAGTAATGAAAAGAATTGCTAACCAAATATTGGAATAAATCTGTATTCTCAATATGGCCAAAAACTGGACTATAGAGACTGCACTGGAATATTAACCACAGGAAGAATTTAAAAAAAATGTAATAAAGGTCATGCATACCAGTAAAGCATCCATCTCTTAAGAGACAACTCCCAATGGAGTATACACCCTGTGACAAAGACCTGGTCTCTACTGCATGCGTCAGCTTAGTGATCCTTGCAAGTTTCAAGTCTGGTTGAGACCAGGACTTTATTCTTACAAGTTTTTATGACAACCTCCTTGGCAGGATGCAAATCCACCGAAGTGATACCTCCACCCTAATCACACAGCTTAGAGTGTACTCAATTAACTGTTGAATGCACAGAGAAATGTGTCCTAATAAAGAGTTTTCCACACTCTTTGCTCATACTGGGAATCGAACCCAGAACCTTCTGCATGTGAGGCAGACATGCTAACCATTACACCATCCGAGCAGACATGCATGCCAGTGCTGTGAATAAATATCATTTAAAAAGGGATTAAGTGAATAGATTATATTTATTATTTAAAAAGGATTTGCTTTGTTTGTTTAAATTGCAACTTATTAAGTTTTCTGTTCAATATCTAAATGAGAATATATTGATTAAAATGGTTCAGATCTCACACAAAAAGATACAATATCAAATCATTGTATTGTCAGTGGCTTAAATGATATGTTAGCATATAATTTAGATTTTGTTGGTTGCAGAAGTAAACCAAACAATACTGTAGGTTTAAAAAAAAGTACCTATATTAAAGAAAACAGACAGGAAAGAGAATCACCATTGCTTGTCCTTAAACTCAAGATATCATAAACATGACAACATTAAACTTAACTAAATAGTGGGCAATCACTCTTTTAACCCACATCTGTTTTCATTTTTGAAAAAGTTATTTTATAGTGGCGATATGTAAAGGGAAGGTTCTACAAGCTTTATTAATATCTCCAGCCTAATATGTAATTTGATACAAGTTCTTAATGTAGGCATTTTCAAATAATATATAGGGCCTTGTGCCACCACTTTGTAGGGGCACGAGTCCATAGAGGAAATATGGCAGAATATATCTCTCTCTGTCTACAATTATAAATTTGATCTTGTTCAAAGTTCAATGAAATAAATGGATAGACAAATATATATAACATATATAATTTATTCAAGAAATAACAATGAAAAATTGAATTAAAGAATGAAGATTGATTGGGAAAAATAATGCTGGTTGCATTAAGGAAATGTTCAATTTGACTGGAACGAAAAGAGTCAGTGAGTTGAATGGAACAAAAGAGTCAAATGCAAATGTATGCATGTGTGAGCCAAATGGACTTGCTTGTATGCATATGTGTAATAATCAGAGACTTACTTGCCTTCGTTGAGAATGTCTGTGAACATGTTTGGTGTGCACAAGTGAATGCATGTGTGTGTGTGAGTCAACAGTCCATGCCAGCAGGCATCGGAACTGCTACTGACAAAACTTGCCTTTCGTCTGATATTTATAGGAAATAGAGTAGGCTCGCATAGCAAGTGAAAATTAGATGAATTTTCATTGTTCGAAAATCCAAAAATAATTGTTGAGCAATCATTTGGCTGTTTGAAGTTTTCCAACTGGTGGATTTCCTGAGGGAAATGTGCAGAGGCTATTTGGGTGATATATTTGGAGAATAAATATTTCGAGGTGAGGAAAGATGAAGGAAAAATGGAGGAACTGACAAATACCTCAGTATTAACTCCAGAGAATTCCTCAACTCTTCTTTTCAAGTGCAATGAGGAGGTGGTGTCTGTCTGATGGATCCCTGGTGACCAGGTAAATGACTTAGTGACTGTCACTTTAGATTGAAAGCAGAAGTATGGGGTTCTACCCAGAAGTTTGTGAAATTTGACTGAAAGAATTACTTACCCTAACACCTAGTTTCTACCATTTCCCTCATAGTAGTTCCCTTACCTGCTGTTTGTGCACTGGCCCACAAAGGGTAATACTTACAAAGGGTATCAGCAAAAGTATGTACTACAGTCGGTTCAAACAATGTTCAAATTCCCTAAACTTGACAGGGATAAAATAAAGTGATTAGCTGACAGGGTGTTTTGCATATGTTAATATGTTGATTAAATGTAAACACTAATTCAACAGGTCTAGTTAGTCACTCAATAGAAACCATCACATGACCAATGTCTTTTGGCAGCATGCCGTGTTGGGGGTGATCAATTGAAAAAGGGGTAATCAATAAATAAATTACTTCTCTCGCCTTTTGTTGGGCCGAGATCACTAAAAGAGTCCATCTTAGGGAAGAATTGATATGTAAACACTGCAAAAGTATATTAACAACACCCAACACAGAATTCTTGAAAATTGCAACCAGTTATTGTGCAGATTTATAGCTGTATATGAGGTCTGTCCGAAAAGAATCCAGAATAGCCTACTTAGTGCAGTGGTGCTATAGTCACCCTTCAAAGAACTGCCCTTTATCCCAGCCTCCCTTCCACTCTACAAAATAATCTGCAAAGTCCTCTTTTGGGATTGCCATAAGCTGCCTCAACACATTCTCCTTAATCTCATCCACGGTCTGATATCTCTTTAGGAAAAGCCAGAAGTCACAGGGAGCCAAATCTAGACAGTGGGGATGACAGACCTGGATGATCAAATGTTTTGCCAAAAACCCTGTGAGTTCACACAGTTCCGGGCAGACCCGCCCAGTCAAGTGCACACCTTCAAGCAGGTGTTAGTAGTTTGCATGTTTTACTGTCAGGTTATGGTCAGAGTCCTTAAAAAAAATACTGCCAAACTGGCATAAACACTAAGAGAAAAAGAAATTCATGGTTTCCCACGACGGATGGAATGTAAGGGTCCAGTTTAGCATTATACTTACATTGTAAATAGAACCTCATCTCTAAAACATTCATTTTTCTTCCTGGAACTGACAAATTTTCAGAAGATTTGAAGCTCTAATAGATTGAAAGCACATAAAATAAACATTTTTAAAAATTAAATTAATTTTCTCCATCAGAGTTTGAACTCAGTCCACCAGTTCCATTTTCCATGCTTTTAATTACTGAAACCATTGATATTTTCATTTACTTCCATTGATTTTCTTAGAAATAAATTAATCTTTAAATAGAAACTTACATTCTTAGGGTGGAAAAAGTAGTTTTGACTCTAAATTTACCTGTAGGGACCTCAGAGGTCAGCACTACCTATCCTATGTTAATCCTGGGTCCAAGTTACCCTTATTGACAGATTTGCAGCCTCTAGGGTGCAGCTGTTTGGGAGTCTATAAGATGCATATACGCAAAATAACAAACAAACAAGTATTCACCATCTATATAGTAATAGATATACACAGTTCTTTCTCTCTCTTCCTTTCTATATATCTATATCTATATCTATCTATC
>VCCN01007157.1:5383833-5403827 GCA_006491835.1 Architeuthis dux | reverse complement strand
TGTGTGTGCAAAATTTCAAGTTTCTACTCTGAACAATTAGGGTTGGGCGAAGTCCGGATATGTAGATAGATAGATAGATACATAGATCCATATAAATATGTGAACACATGAGTAACATAAACCTTTAGTAGCAGTGATTAATGAGTTCAATAGTCTGAACAACACTTGGAATCACATTTATGTTTACATTGTATATTGAACTATAGATCTTGCAGTCACCAACTGAATGCCCTTACCACTGAGTAATCACTTGATGACTTATTGTCTGAGGAGAATGATAAATAGAAATGTGCAAGGATTAATCAAAATAGGAAGAAAAAGGAAATCAAATAAAAGAATATGGTGTACCAGAAATTTGATTTACCTTTTCCCCCATTGTATAAGGCAACTACAATTTTGGTGATGCTTTATTTGCTAAATTTCTTTTCAAATAAGAAATTGATTACTTATATATTTAAGGAAGCACATAAACAAACCACATGCTATTCCCGCTGCCATTGATAGCCTCAATAAAAGCATTAGGTGCAAATGTTGTTTTTATGTCTTTGAAAAGAATTCCATTTCCATTCCAGTGTTCAAGGATTCTTTATGCAATGAAATTTAACAAAAGGTAATTATACCAGTTTTTTCTTACTTCTCAAATACCTTCTATTGATTTTGATGATTTCATTTTGATAGTTTGGGGCAACTGTAGTATCCTTTTTGTTATCAATAGCTATTGTTAATCAACTGTTTATGCACTCATCATACAAAGTCTGTTCAAAAAGTATCCAGCCTTATAATATTGACAAAAAAAATAACCCACCTAGTGCAAAGGCGCCTTAGTCCTCTTCAAAGTACTCATTTTGGGAACACACACACTTATCCCAGCATCCCTTCCTCTTTTCAGTCTGCATCAGTTGCTTCGTTGTGTTCTCCTTAATCTTGACCATGGAGCCAAATCTGTATGTGGGATGACAACCCTGGCTGATGCAATGTTTTGCCCCCAAAAAACCTGCATGAAACATGAAGAATGACTCAGTCATTGTGATGCGACAGTCACACAGTACACACGCTCACTCAGTAGTATCTCACCAGAGAGTGTCTGTTCACTCATTCACAGTAAGGTCTTCTCTGATTGTTTGCCAAGTTACATCAAGGCCAAGCAACTGGTTCTCGAGATATTCAAAATAGCTGGATACTTTAGATCCGTTAACCAAGTCGAAAAAATAGAAACAATTTCTTTTCACCAGTAATTTGTTGTGCTTTTAATCCGTTAAACCCGTTAAAGTTCGAAAAAAAATAGAAACAATTTTTTTTTGACAGTAATATTTTGTGCTTTTAATCCGTTAGACCCAAACAATCTTCCTAGAAGTTGCTTGTTTTTAGAAAAAATGTTTTTTAAGGTTTTATGAGAGGGTGGGGTTCTATTTACAATATAACTGTATCATAAACAGGACCGTTACTTTCAGTCTATTGTATGGAAGTGAGGCTTTGAAGCATGTTGTGCTTTTTCTGTGCTTTCATTAAATACCTTTTAAAAAATCATCATTAAAATATCAAAGAACCCTCACAAGGGAAGTAACAACATGCTTCGAAATTCACTTCCATACAACGGATGGAAAGTAACAGTCACATTTACCACAGTTAGATTGTAAATAGAACCCTCCTCGTAAAACCGTAACAAACATTTTTTTCTAAAAACTAACAACTTCTAGGAAGATTGTTTGGGTCTAACAGATTAAAAGCACAAAATATTACTGGCGAAAAAAAATTGTTTTTATTTTTTTTCCGACTTGGTTAACAGATGAAGATCTTTACCGCATTTTCTTATCATTTTCTTTTCTAAAAGCTTTAGGTTTCCAAATTTGATTTATACATATGACAGGAGAATTGATTTTCTTACAAATGTACTAGACAGCTGTTGCATGTGGGACCCTCAATTCCTATTGACATTTAAATTTTCATTGTTGTTTCATTTTATCTGAAAATACTGAAATTTATTCATTATTTTTCTAATCTGTTCTTGAATAATATGATTATGTATATAACCTGAATCGTGAATGTATGAGATGTGAAATATTTTTGAACACTCATGCATGTAAAGATGGCGTCATGCATATATTTATTTATTTATTTATATGCTTACATCATGTTGCATTTTTGAAATCTTTGTCATTGATATGAGGTGAGGGAAAACTTGCTTATAGGGCAATTGTTTTAAATCTTTATTTCTGTTTGTCCATTTCTTTATCCATATAGGTGGAAAACAACTCCTTATACAAAACTTCCCAAGTGATTTCAATTGAAAGAACATCGTTCTCTTGTACGGAAAAGATGTTGGTCACGTGATGATTTCTATCGAATGACTAACCAGACCTGTTTATTTAATAATCAAGTGGTAAAACACATTGTACATTGTAAATTGAACCCCCCACTCAAACCCTATGTTTTTTATAGACATAATAAGGAGTAAATGTTTAAATTTTCAGCCCTCTAGTGCCATTGGTGCAGCCTTTATGCATGATACATATATAGCCAGCCAGACAAACTTAAAAACTGAAGAAACCTAAGTTGACAATTTTGGACGATGGTTTCTAATATATTCATAGATACATTCTACTTAGAATGTTGTTTTGGGGGTTATTGTTGTTTATGTCTGTCCACTTCTTATTTAAGAGAATGGGAAGATTTAGGAATGTTTGCATTATCATTTCTGTTACTATAGAGATTACAGTCATGGCAGTCCACTTTTGTTTAAAACTGTAAGTAAGAAGGGGATTAGAGTTCTTTATACATTTTCTAGGAGAAAATGAAAAAAAAAAATCAACATATTTATTTAAAGAAAAAATTCATCTTCGAAAAATACCCGTAAAGAGGATTATTTACATTAAAATCTGATCATAGAAAACTAAAAGGCCTATTATTCATGAAATAACTTTAGCTAATTTTTGTTTTTAGTATAATCTACTATTCATTTTTGTAAATTTGGTAAATTAATATTAAAGGCTCTGCCTGAAACCTTTAAAATATTCTAATTAAACAGAAAGTAAAAGAACTGAAGGTTTTGTATCAAGAATCATTCAAGTGGAATTTATAAATCCTCTTTTCTATATTTTTTCCTAGGTCAAAGTGTAGCCTAGCAACTGAGTATTTTCATTTTCTAAAATGAACACCATATTTTTGTATGTCTTATCAGAAGTTAGTAGTCACTGCTTCAGTGCAACGCTCATAACATGCACAGAAAACAAGTCACAAATAATTTTAAAAAACATAAAAAATAACCAGCATGACACAAACACAACAAGTAAACACATGTAACTGCAGAACAAAAGAAAAATGACCACTAAAAGGAAACTGCCTCCAATCTAATGCAATATATCAAGCTACCATCAAAACTAAAGAAAACTACAGAATAAATATATATAGGAGAAACAGAAGCTATGGATACAAATTATTCACTAACAAAAAATATGAAAAGAGCACAACACTATGGAAATACATATGGGAACTTAAAACAAAAAAAACCCAGAAATAACATAGAAAATAAGAAAAACTGCCACAGTTTACAGAAACATGTCGAAAAGATGTATACTTTGCCTAGAGGAGAAGGGGGAAATTGTAATCGCCCCTGACCAAAAAAAGCTTTTGAACAAAAGATTGGAAATAATATAAAAAAACAAGTTCCTGCTAAGCAATATAACATAAAAACCATGACCATGACAATTAAAAACAGTCGAACAGTTCAAAAACATAATGACGCAATTATAAGACTAAGCAGGGAACAGGAGATGCACAGGCCCAGGCATGCCTTCAAACTATAAGACTGGTACACAGAACAGCTTGTGAGAGGCATACAACTGCATCTAATCCATCATGAGGCCTGTGTCAGGATTGAAGTTGCATTGGGGCATGAGCTCATTTGGATAGCTCATTTGGATGTCGACATCTTATGTTTGAAATCATACTTGCTCATGTCTTTTCATCAATAGTTGGACCAACAGGTAGCCATGAAACTGGCCTCTTCAAAGGATTTAAAAAGGAATGGCAATCATTCTCAAACAAAGAATCTGTTAAAACACTGTAGAGCTTGTTTAATTACCCTCAGCTCCAAGAGATAATAAAAGAAATGCACAATTACCTACCTACTGCATTCCATGCAACTCATCCTCGTGACGACTACAGTGAATTCCTGGAACTGTCTTTACTCTTTCTGGGGAGAAAAACTGATAGTCAAACATCCATTTGAGCTATATAACCCACTCAATAGGTGGATGGGAAAGGAGAATTATGCACTAAAACTACCTTTTCCAGAACCAGTTCCAGCTCATGCTACATGAGGAACAAAATGTGACTCAGCTGGCTTTATTTGTCAGTTTAATTAAATTAAAAATACTGACATGAAGCACCAATGGTGACACATGCTCCTCTCAATGACCTTGAAATGTTGAACATTCTGGAGAGATATGCCAATAGAGTTAGAGAAGCAGTGAAAGCAACTCTAAGCCATCATCTGTGGTACTTGTCAGAGCATCTGATTGGACTGCCCTTTTTTCATGACAGGATTAGTACAAACACAAAGAGCTAAATGGTGCAAAACCTCTAACACCCCGTAAAAGAACATTCTCTTCGATGCATCAATATGCCAGGTGATTGTATGGATAATGATGTGTCATCATTCATCACAAAGAGGACATTGATCCTCTTTGATACCCTGAAAATTACGGATATGGAAGAGGCACACCAGTTCCTTCAAAAGGATCCACAGGATTGGTCAGATGATGACAACTACAAAGAGTTTAGAGAGTATGTCTTGAAGATGAAAGTTGTCAATGATGCTGCTGAGCGAGGTATTGCTCTCATCCAATGTTACAATGAAACATTAGCCAAAAACTAAGACCAGAAGCAATATCTCTTACAGGTTGTGGCCACACCGAAAGCAAATGCCAACACCATTGGGAACAAACAATAAAAACTAACTTGTCTTTATGTTTATGTTCCTTTCTTATACATATAATACATATACTTTTCTTATTATTAGGCATGTAGAACCAATTTTCCAGAAAACTGTGTTTCGTTTTTGAAATTTTGCAAGTATATATTCTATACCAAGGAGCATATAAGCAGCCGTGTGGAAAGAACTTTTCATACCCATCATTTTTTTGGACTACCCTAATGTATTTTAATATATATGTATTATATTTGTGGATTTTGTGTTTAAAAAAGCAAGAGTAACAACTGAAAACAACAATAGTAATGAGAAAGTATACATAGGTGTCACCGAAACAGCTGGAAAACAAGATATGGTCACCACAAAATGACATTCAACAACACTGAATATAGAAAATCTACCACTATCTCAATACATATAGAAATTAAAATAAGAAGGCATGAACCCAATCATAAACTGAAATATAATTTCCAGAGCATATCCATACAACAACATTACAAAAAGATGTGCACTATGCTTAAAAGAAAAATTAAAAATAATATATCATTAGACTTCTTAATAAAAGAAGTGAACTAATTCCAAAATGTTGGCACCAAAACAAATACATACTAAAATATGCTAAAAAAGATAATAACTTTAATGATTAAAAACCATACCAATAGTCTTGGTTCTATAATTTTATTTTATTTTCAATTTTAACTCTCACTTTTTAATTTAGTTTTAAAACTAAACGCACATAAATCAATAAACCATTTAATCCATATAAAATACATATTCAACATATAAACTAAACCCTTACAAGCTATATTATCATATCAAATCAGTTTTCTCCTTAGCATCCACATTCGTAAACCCTCTCCAAATGTTTATTTAAAATTTTTTAGTCCTCTTTTAATATGTATTATATTAAAACTTTAACACCAGAATGACCCCTATATAGAAAATATGTTTAACCCATGTCTTACATACAGACATAGATTTAGATATAATATTTCACATACAAACCTACATTAATCTATATATAAACTTAAATTTCTTGCATACAGACTAAAAGCAATGTTCGGCCGGAAATACACATACAAGTTGAATGTATACGGACATACCCATATTGATTATGTACAAACATGCTTTTAAGAGTTACCTTCTGCATTTATGTCTTAAAATACACATATATATGTACGCACATGTGCATGAATGTGTGTGTACATGTTTGTGTGTGTATGCGTGTGTGTGTGCATGCATATCTTTTGTGTATTGGATTATGGATTATCCACATATATAAAATAAAATGTGTAACCATATATATACATATTTTGTTTTGTGTATATACTTTTCAATGAGTGCACAGATACTACACTCTTATCCTAGGCAGAAGTGCTGGGGTGTAACACTTTGATCCTAGGCAGAGCACACAGATGCTACACTCTGATTCTAGACAGAAGGCTGGAGAGCGACACTTTGATTGTAGGCAGAGCGCACAGATTCTCTGATCTTAAGCAGAAGTGCCAATCCAAATGTAAATAATACTATCATTTTTATGGGTACTATGCTAGTAGTGATATAAGTCTGCTTTTCTTTTGTAAATATATGGTATTGTGATTATAGTGATTTTGATCCTGTATAGAAATATAGTATGCTTATATCTGCATATTTATTCATTCACAAATCAGTTATTGACTGACTTTAGCATTTTGTACACAAAGGCAGAGACCTTTGTCTATACCGAGTGTTTTCTATAAAGGCCAGAATGTCCTGTATATACAAACAATAATCCTCAGTGTAAATCGATATTAAATGCTGTTTACATACAATGATTATTCTTTTGTTATTGTTGGAAAAGTCTGCAGGCCTTGAAATCTTTTGTTTGTTCATGCAAGTCATTTAAAAATTTATTTCAATTCAATCTGATATTGTAACCTTTCAGTGCCATGATTAGTCATTAAAAATCTGCAGTCAATGGCCCTATATTTGATGACAAGTTCTCATAAATTTATGAAATGTTTTAATTCAGGCTAGATGTCCGTTTTGAAATTGAAATACCTTCTGCAAATCAACATATGATGAAATGTAGCAGCTGTTAGCATCTCACTAGCATCCCAAATAGCTTTAACACTTCTAAAATCTAACTGACCTTAATAACTCACTATAAAAGAATTACTAAAAAATCTGAATGTTCATGTAGATATTGGGTTGGCCAAAAAGATCAGTCTGTATTTGTTGTTAGATAGCATTATGAGCGTTTAGTTTTGACTAACTTCGTTCAAAAAGATTGCTTTTGATTGTATTGGGAAAGTTGATATATTAAGTGCAGTTTTTAAAAATTTGTCAAAATTGGCATACTTTTGTTTATTGATTCTAGCATTGAAGATGGAAGAAAATAAGCAACAATTTCAGCATACTATGTTTTTTTCATTCTAAAAAGTGAATTTTGCAGTTTATGGAGGAAGTATTGTGAATGATCAAACATGCCAGAATGGAGATTTCTGACTCATTGTCAGGTAAACCAGTTGAGATATATAGTGATCAAATCAAGACATTACTTAAGAACAAACAGTGTTATATGGTGTGGGCCCACATACTCAAAATATCAATCAAGCATTGAAAATTATTTGTACTTGTTTGGTTATGTTAGTTGCTTTGATGTGTAGCTTCCACATGAGTTAAGCAAATAACCTTCCAGACTGTATTTAAATGTTCCACTTTAAACATATTGTGACAGCCGATGAAAAGTGGATATTTTACAACAAGATAGAATGCAAGAAATTGTGGTGCAAGCAAAATGAATTACCACTAACTGTACCTAATGCTGATCTTCATCTAAAGAAGGTGATGGTGAAATTGGAAGGGATTCCTCTACTATGAACTCTTTTCAGAGAACCAAATGGTTAATTAAAAAAATACTGCTCTCAATTAGACTAATTGAAGGCAGCAAACAAAATGCATCCAGAATTAGTTAGGAGAAAATACATAATATTCTATCAGGATAATGGTAGATTGTATGTTTCTTTGGTGGTCAGGCAAGAATTGTTACCGTTTGGCTGGGAAGTTTTTACTCATTTGCCAGATATTGTACCTTTAGATTACCATTTATTCTGAGAAGAGAGAGAATCCCCTTAGTTTTAAAACACAAAACGATACTGGGATGAACAGTGAGAAGGCACAAGCTGAGCTCCAAGTGGATTGGTCACTCACAGTATCTCCTCTCTTCTCTTCTCTGATCTCATCTCTTCTGCTCTCAGCCCAAAATTAGTGTTCCACTTTCCTTTGTCCTGTCAGTCTTAATTTAGTTTTCCAATCCATCAGGGGCCATGACAGACTCCAGCATTATTGTTCCATCCGATGTCTTATCAGATTAAAAGATAAAGCTTATCTTGTTACACTTTTTCTCTCACCCAATATTTTCTAAGCTTAGCTTAGTCTGGTACAAGGCCAACATAAATGTTCAGGTGCATGTCTGTGCAGGAATTCAGATACCATCTTCATTCAAAATCAGACTTATCATTTTTATCTCTGCCAATGAAGTTGGAGAGTTATATGTATTTAGTCGCATCTTTCTGTCTTTCCTTCTGTCTTTCTGTCTGTCTGTCTGTCCTCACAATATCTCCAAAAATACATTGTGGAAGGGTGGGCAATGGGGTAAGGAAGAATTAGTTAAATTTTGGGACAGACCCAGGAATATCTTTTTGATTGAGAGATATTTTTCCTTTCTTTTTCAATACATTTATGTAATCGCTTATGACTGTTCACACAATATCTCCAAAAGTTCTCAATGAATTTCAATGAAATTCTGTGGAAGGGTGGACAATGGGCTACAGAAGTAGTGAGTCATTTTGGGGAAGATCCATGCACAATTACTTTCCCTACATCATAGTTTTGTCCCCACCTCACAGTGTGGGACAATGGTGTTGGCAGAGGTATGCGCTCTCTCAGTGCCTCCTAGTTCTGGGTTGTTTTTTGGAGAGTATGAACCATTCTGCCACTGAAATAGGACTTCAGATTGAGTTCAGCTGGAAAATCTTGATGAATTCATTTCTTTTGCATTTCAGATTGGATCTTAGTAAGAAGGAGTTGCACAGGATCACCTTCACTATTGAAGACTAGTATCTTCATCTTTGTTGTTTTGATCATTATATACAAACCATTCAGGAGGTGTAGGGTGGCATAACGATTAGCAGCACAGAAAGCAACTTTGTTGGCAGAAGTAATAATAGTATAAATTCTCAGATCTGGGTGACAAAGACTGATTCTACACTTGTAATTTTTATCGACAATTGTGTGCTTTGTTTACTTAATGTTCCATAATTTACTGTGTCTTTATTTTTGAAATTAGTCTGTAGATTAAATTTGTCCTTGCATATGTAAATTTAGACATAATTGTACATAATTGTACATAATTGTACTGCATTTGTAAATCAGGGTAATTTTTAAAAGAAACCTTTTTTTTTCCCCTTCAGACATGCATCTTGAAATTGTGTGTATATGTTTGCTAATATAACTAATGTACAAATCAATTCTTTCACGTTGTTGTCTCTTTGAATGTTTCATATTGATCTTTTGTTGCTCTGTGCCAAGACTCATTTAAAGATTAATGTTTCTGTTTTGAACCATACTGACTTATATACTGTTTGAAAAGGATGGGCTTGACTATTTACATTCACAGGGCCAAAAAGACTTTTTATTACAAAATATTCTATAAGAATCAAAAAGATAAAGAACAAGTCTGATTAATCATTCATTAGAAACCGTCACATGACCAATGTCTTTTGGCAGCATGCCATGTTGGGGGTGATCAATGAATAAATTACTTCCCTCACCTTTTGTTGGGTGGTGATCACTAAAAAGTCTGAATTTAGAAGAAAACAAGCTTGAATGCTGCTGGACACAAAATAGGGGACCAATTTAGCATACACTTACATTGTAAATTGAACCCCCTACTAAAAACCTATTTAGGGGGAAATCTTTTCAAAAACAAAAGAAAAATGTTTTTTCTAGACATAATAAGTAGTAAATGTTTAAATTTTCAACCCTCTAGCTCCATTGGTGCAGCCTGATACATACATATATACAACACCTGGCAAAAATTATGGAATAAGCACACTTAAAGGATGTTCACCCAGATTTTTTACTTTGCAGCGAATAAACAAATTATGACACAAAACAATTTTTCTTTAATAGTTTAACATTTTGGTTTCATGAAATATACCTCAAATAAATTAGATTAAAATATTTAAATTAGTGGCATATTTTTTTCCAGATCAAGCAGCGGAAAAGATTATGGAATAACTCAATGCTGAGAAAAAAATGATGGAATCATCAACAAAAATCATGATTAATACTTTGCTGCTCCTCCTCTGGCTTTTATGTTGGTCTATATTCTTTGAGGCATGGACTTCACTAATGAAAAATAATATTCTCCATCAAGCTGGTTCCAACTTTCTCTAATACCTGTTGACAGATCAGCTTTGTAGGATGAAGCCTTGTCATGGACTATTTTTAAAAAATTTCCACAATAGATTTTCAATCGGATTGCGATCTGGACTGCTTGCTGGCCATATCAGTGAGTTGATATACCTTTCCCGAAGAAAAACTTTAACACTCTTTGTTCTGTGGCAAAATGCATTATCATCATGAAAAATAACTTTATCATCAGCAAACTTATTTTCTATCGATGGAATGAGAAAAATGTCCAAAATTTCAATGTGCACCAGTGCATTGACTGTTGAGGTAAGATTTGCCATCTCCCCATGTCCTTTACCTGACATGCAACCCCATATCATAAATGAGTCAGGAAATTTTCTTGTTTTCTTAAGGCAGTCATCTTTATGTTTCATTGGAATGGCACCAGACTAACTACACAGCATCATCACCTTGGCCAATGCTGATTCATGATTTATCACTGAATATCACTTTCATCCAATCATGCACACTCCATGATTGCTTCTCTTTAACTCATTGTAACCTTGTTTTCTTCTGTTTAGGTGTTAGTGCTGGTTTTCGTTTGGCCTTTTTTGTATGTAAATTCCATGTCATTCAGCCGATTTCTTACACTTCTTTCAGAAACACTGACTCCTGTTTCTGCCCATTTGTTTTTCATTTCTTTTGTTGTGTATTTTCTATTTTCAAGGCATATTGCTTTGAGTTTTCTATCCTGATGCCTTGATGTCTTCTGGGATCTACCTGTATTTTTTCCTTTATGATCTTCCCATTCTGTTTATACTTGCACTAAATTTTAGACACAGCTGACTGGGAACAACCAACATATTTTGCTCCATGTTGGATTTCCTGCTCAAAGAAGTTTTATAATCCTTTCCATTATTTCAATTGAAAGCTCTCTTGTTGAAGCCATGTTTCCTTTCAAGTCCAACAATAAGTCCAACATCTCGTTAAGGTCTTCAAGTTCTTTCTATTAACTGTAGACTAATTTGCATATTTAGATTTGTGCTGGTATTTGTTTTAGAAATGCAAATTACAAGGTTATTCCATCATTTTTTCCTCTACTTCATCTGGAAAAATATATGACAATAATTTAAATATTTTAATCTAATTTGTTTTCATGGAGCCAAAATGTTAATCTATTAAAGAAAACTTGTTTTGTATCATATGTGTGATTTGTTTATTTGCTGCAAAATAAAAAAGCTGGGTGAACATCGTCTAAGTGGGCTGATTCCATAATTTTTGACAGGGGTAGTATATAGCCAGGCTGACCAACTTAAAAACTGAAGAAACCTATGTTGACAGTTTTGGTGACAGTTTTGGTTGATGGTTTCTAATTTGAATCTATTTTTATTGGTAAATCTTATTGGTTTTGATATGATAACTGTCTGGTTAGAGCGTGAGACTGAAGGCTGTCAGATATAAAGTTCATATAACTTACTTAGAAGAAGGAAATATGTAATTTCTAATATTTAGCATTTAGGTTCTGATTGGTTCTACTAGTTGTTATTGTTTTATCAGGGGACCAAAGAAGTTGTCTTTTTATCAGCTTTTAAAGCAAAAGATAAACCCATCAAATTGTAACAGTCTATAAGCATTTTCAGACCTGGTTGGAGGCCGGATCGAAGGAGGTCCTGACTGACATTGCCTTCTGGTTCATCCTGTTCATCAAGTACAACACAGCTATCCCATCCAGTGCTTCTGTTTTCCATAGTCATCTTGAGGGCCAAGAGAGCCACCCTGTCAGATGCCAACATTGAGAGGCTGATGTTCATGAAGGGCAACCAGCATCACGTTAAGGTGATGGAGAAGGAGCAGGGGACCAAGCCAGAGTGAATACATTAATTAGATTATTAAAGTTATTTTTCATGTGTATTTTTATTTCTTAATATATTTTACTCGTTTAATACTTTTTGTACTATAAATAAACTGTACGTTGAATGTAAACTAATGTTTAAGTTCATTTGTTCATTTAATTATTTATGCACACCTTGATCATCATCTGATCTTGGCATGCTATACCTTTTTGGAAAGCTACAACATATTAAATATATATTTCAGCTCTCTAAGTCTGTTTTTAAGCGTTTTAAAGCCAAAACCCAAACTAAAGCTAAATTCATATAATAAAAGTTAGCAATTAGTGGTTATCATTAGCGTCCGCTAACTTTTTAGCAGTTTAGCGTTATCAAAACTAACTTTTTGAGTTAGCGGATTAGTGACTTTGAAATATATAATCTTATGTGTTACAAACGGAATAAACCTCTTCAGTGTACAATCGTCGCGACAACCAGATGCGTTTTGTTTTACAGACTAGATACATTTTTTTAAATACAAAATTTATAAAAATACATCAGTATTGTTATTTATAAAATTAGTCTTAATTCTACATTAAGCATGGCTTTCTTAATGAATTCTATTCCCTTGGGAAAAAGATCTATTTTATAGGTAAAATACCTCTTCAATTAGTTTATACTATGAGATGCCTTATTTTAACATTTGTAGATAAGTGTTATTAATATCTTTATAATTTATTGCATATTTCTTACATTTTTTACATTGTCTAAATGTTTATATAACTTTTGAAATTTAAAAAAGATATTTTTTTTGTTTTTTCCTCTTTCAGTTACATTTTTAAAAATGTCTGCTTATGTTTCAATATAAATTTCTCCATCAAGAAACTATTTTTACTATGTTTATGTTTCAATATAAACTTACTATTCAGATCTCATATAATTTTAATATGGTGGGCCCCAAAATTATGAGTTGCGTAGGGCCCATTGTGGTCTTATCCAGCCCTCAGTGAATACCATAGAAATTTCTGCCGTAACATTCTTTTCAACAGAAGCACATTAACTTATCTTAATTGTATGTTGAAAAATGTCTTAGACTGCAGAAAGTGGAAGAAACTTTTTATCAGAATCCAAGAAAAAGAACCGTTAAGTTAAAAGCAGTTCATGTATAATGCAATCTTTGGAAGAATTTGTTCTTTAGAAAATATTCTAAGATTAAACATTTAATTATTACAGATGTTTGTTATTAATCTTAACTAATTTTGTCTCTGTTTTTTATCACAATAATGTAAGCCATTCCATTCTATGACCATTAACCCTTCAATGTAATTTGTTTGAATAAAGCAAAATGGATTTCCTTAGAAAACCAAAGAAAATGAACATCTTTTTCGAGGCTCTAAGGAAGCAGCTGTTGTTAACGGATGTAATCAGTATGTGAATATTTGTTTATTTATCTATTATTTATTTGAAGTCTGAGAATCAAAGAAAATGGACGTCTTTTTCGAGGCTCTAAGAAAACAAAGGTTTTAACAGGATGTAATCAAAATGTGATTATTTGTCTGTTTATTTATTTATACAGTATAACTGGCATAGGGCAGACTGGGTTCTCTGGCATTGGCTATCAACCAATCTAGGAGATGGAAAACTCTAATATCCAAACCAGGAAGTGGCCCCTAAGGGTGGTAAACTCTACTTCCTTTCTGGTAAATCCTGCAGTCAACAAAGCCACCAATTGTGACATCTCCTTGTACCACTGGAAAATGACCTTGGAGGCCAGGAGCGTGGGATTATCCCTCTCCAACAACCCCCCCGACTTTAAACATTCACACACAGCCAAACATCATCACTGGAACGATGGTTAACCAAGTAACTAATAATGGCTATATTTGAATGACTGCTACCAGTTGGTCTTCATAGCCTAATTGGTAAGGCAGCTGATATGAAAAGGCAGTTATTAGAAACTTTCATTTTCATTAATTTTGATATTTACTGATCTTAGTCAGGCACAATGCCACAAAAGTGATGATTGAACTTGCTACAGTAGTAATAGTGTGCAAGATTAGTTTGCTAACCATTACTCCATGGTGAGACACCAAAACTTTCAATAATATTACATTCTTTTAAATAGATTGATTGGTTCCCATCAAAGCTAACTATGACAGCTGTTTGCAGTTACTGCGTGATCAAGTAAGATAATAATGGCAGAGTGGTTTGCTGAAGTGCTCACAGACCTGCTCTTTTCTCCATCAATCATTGCGGCATGCCAGTGATGAGATATTTTGTAAAGATATCTAGTAAAAAGACAGAACACAATGAGAAGTGGATTCATGCCTTTCCCAAAAGCATTAGGGCTAAGCAAACATAAACAGCCTCAGCCAGGATTCAAACTCATTTTGGTGATTCTATTTTTTTTGCTGATAACCATTATGCCACCCTGAACCTCTTTTTAAATAAATAATTACATACAAATAAAAAAGGCATTTCTTTGGCATTACTTTGTATATTATATATACTTAGGTACATCAATAAGTCTGTAGCCGTATGATGAAAAAGCATTTATTTTACACAAATATCTATTTTTTAAAATAATCTAGATAAAAGTCTTCCATCTTTGCCACATAGCTTGCCCAGTGCAGATCAGCCATTTGCAGAAGTGAAATCTATGAAAATGACCTATATTTACAATAAGATTATTTAGCAACTACCCATCTGTAATATAATTGATTCGAGCGTTTATTCAATTTTAAGAAATTGTGGGAGGTTCTGAGTCTTATTTACAGTGCCATAGTGAAACCAATTGATTTATATTAGTTTACACACAAGTTCTACCTGCCATTGATAACATTCACAGATAACATCACTTCTGCTTGTAACACCCAGAAATTTATATGAACATAGACATACCAGCAACTGCCACCCCCCCCACAAATTCGGGAAAAAAAGTGTTAAATTTTGGGCAAATCAGTGAAATTTGGACAAAACCGTGTAAAATTTCTGGCAAATCAAGCTCTCTGCCCCACTTAATGAAAGAGTTCTCATATGTCTATGTATATGAAGATAACACTTTTGATCAAGTACTATCAGAAATCATAGTAAATGAATAATTTTGCAATAGCTCAGTCATCTAAATGTCGGCAAATTAGTATCTTGCGCAGATTGAGGTCCATTTGTCAACATACTTTACTATCAAGGAAGGAGATCTAAGAAGCATTCATTCACTATATTTCTACAAGTTTCATATTTGCTGTGTTGCTATCATTACTTTGTTGAAGCCCAGCTCTAAAAATGACTCTTAAACTCCTCTTTTGCTCAATCAATAAGTTTGATAAGATCCTGAATTCTACTTTTCTTTATTATGGTTAATCTTGAGAAAATTTATATTGTTTAATGTTTCAGCATAAAAATCAAAGCAAAAATATCAGAAATTATGATACAATTTTTTGATAACAGTATTCATTTCCCCTGTAACAACGATGACAGCAATGAGAAGAAGAACTAATCCTCACTTAATTTATTGGAGTAAGCTCTTCACGGTTTGTCTATATCATGTAACATTAAACCATTAAACCATTAAACATTTCTTTACCGTGATTTGAAATCACGACCAAGTGATTGGTAGGCTGATCTTACTGTTCTAAACTGACAAGTCTTATACATCTATGAATTTATTTATTATATATACAATACAAAAGTTGTAGTAATCATCTTTAGTAGGAATATAGGTAGGAGTGGAATTTGACCCTGCAACCAGGCTTGTCATTACTAATTTTGACTAGATATTTTCTATAATTATGAGAAGGGTCATTAACATTCAAATAACGATTGAACACCTTCTTGTTGTTTGGTTTGTTAACACACATTTCGGCCAATGCATTCTTTGGCCTTCCTCAGGTGTAATATTAGAATGGGATGGGGTAAACAGACGTTTTTAATTTCAAAGGAGGTAATTTCTGTCTGTCACGAGTGCGATGGGGTAAACAGAAGTTACCCCCTTTGAAATTAAAAACTTCTGTTTACCCCATCACATTCGGATATTACACCTGAGGAAGGCCGAAGAATGGATCGGCCGAAACATTGTGTTAACATGAAAGGATGTACAGGTATCCTCTGGTTTTCGAAAATTCGTTTTACACCACTTTTTCACTTTTACAAAAAAAGGTGAAAGGTGAAAATAGCATTCAACATTTGTTTTGCAACAAGCAGTTATAGAAGCATCATGCATGCACCCTTCTCCTGTACCTCCCACCAATCCAACTTCTGATGACTCAGCCTAACATACCATCATCACCAGTTTTGGGGTCTAGGAATGCTCAAAACTTTTCCTATATAAACAAATAATTGGAATAAACTTTTGGATGGCGAAATTGATAATTGATAAGAGATCATCCATGTCAGATGAGCTTTCAAGGATATGGAATGCAAGTTCAAATCTTGTCAGAGGCTATTGTTACTGCTGCATCTTAAGCATGCAAGCCATGTTTCAGGCGACATTGTAACTCAAAGTGATATAAATCAAAATGCGAAAACAACACATCAAAAGTTTGTGAGTTGGGTGAAAAGTCTAAGAGAGAGAAGAGGAAAGACAAGAGGTAGAAATGGTGAATACCTGTGGTGTTTCGTCTGCTGGTCTGCATATCTTTGCTGCCACTGCAATGCTTCCTGTTGTTGGGAGAAATGCTTACATGCACATGCACTTGAGAATAATTGCAATTGAGTCAGCATGTTATGAACAAGGAATAATTTTATTTATCTTAAGCTCCAAATGAATCCTGGGTATTTTTCTTGACTTATAAAGACACTGAATGGGTTGTAAAAATGTTCCTCCTTGCATTTTCCACAAAATGTACATTGTAAATCATTATCAGAGTGAGAGGGAGCTCAGCCTAAATATGCACAACCACTGTAGTTGGAATACAACCATATTTGTCTTAGTAAAATATTATCATCTCTTAGTTCCCCCACTTTAACCACTATCACAGTAAGTCTACCAGCCATTTCTTAGTCTTCCTCTTTTCCACTTAGTTACAGTCAATTAGTTGCAGCCAAGCATCTTTGGCGGACTGCCACATGCTATGCATGTCTGCTCCAACTGAACAAAAAACCTCAACTGACTAATTCTTCTTTTCTTACTGGGATTAACCCCACCCCTAATTACTCCAGTTAGTCGATAACAAATAATAGATACATAGTCTCTACCCAAGCCTAATCTAAGCCACAGTAATATGATACTAGCATCCCTTTTAAGAGAGAAAACTATCTGTTTTTTCGCGGCTCACAGAGACTCCAAAATCAGTAGATAAGCAACAGAGATCAAGTGTCTTTGACCTATTCCTCTCTGAACTAAGATCTCTTTTTTAGGAAAACCGAAGTCACTCATACACATATACATATAGATATAGATATATATACCCATATATATGTACAGGTATATTCATACACTTCAAAATATATGTATTCTCAAGACTATTTCAGTCACCTTATGTTTTAGTGGGACAGGGTTCCTACAAGCCTCCTCATTATGCTACACTATTTCTTTATTTACAATTGATGCTTACTTACCAGTGATAGTAAAATGACCTGAGCATTGAGATAAAAAGCAACAATAATATGATGAAAGATAAACTAGTCAAAATTAATAACTGTCATTGTCATTTCAACTTATGAGACTATATAGATCAATTTTTAGGGTTCTGTGTAACTTTTTAGGGTTCTGTGTAACTTGGTGTATATAAATGAGTTAAAGACATAACTGGAAGAATTATATATACATTTAAGATTCTTATAGGCTACATAATGTGATATATAGTGGTACAAATGTAAGGCTCTCTGAATGAGGAGGGTAGAAAAAATCTGTAGAAAGTAGAAAAGAGAAGCAATATGAAATGGTTAGTAGTAGTTGTAATGGTAAGAATATATTGAATTCACTACATAACAATTATCAGCCATTTCTTATGAATCCGCCTCTTTAAGTTGCCCTCAAATCTAGAAAGTTTCAACAGGTTTAGGGCATTGTTTTTGGTTTCAGATTACCTTATAAAAATGAGTAAAAACATCCAGTTAAAGTATTTAGGAGCAGCTATCCTTTCAAAATCATGTAATTGTACCACATTATTTCAGTCTGTAAAAGATATCCAATTATAAACAGGGGTGCCGGAAGCAATTTGGGGCAGGGGGTGAAGCTTTTCAGAAAGGGCATTTTACTACATGTGTTTATTGTAATGGCTAAAATCGGCTAAAGTTTTCATTTCCAGCTAACTTTATTGCTAAAAATGTTTTATATACTCATTTAAAGTCCACTTATCAAATAAAATAACTAAGACTCCAGAACAAATTATTAGTTCAAATAAAACGTTTACTTTTATTAAATTTACTAATTATTTTTTTAAATTGCCCATATTTTCATCTATCATAAATTTTTATTGGATAATTTGGAGAAAAAAATCAGCCAGAACTAACCGAAAAATGGTTAATTTGGCAATACTGGGTTGTCTACAATGGAACACATGACATTTCAATCAGGTTCATGGAAGAACATTTTGTTGTCCAACCCCTCGTCCACTTAGTGGTTTTCAGTTGAAGATCAAAAGATGAAATTGATGACATCTTGTTTATTTCATAATGTGAGAGGAAATGAATTTGATGAGACACAGATGTTTGCTACTCTACAGATTTAAGTAATACGGTTGTTGTTGTTGTTGTTGTTGTTGTTGTTGGGGAGGGCTCTACCTCTAAAGTATAGAGAACTCTTGTTGCTATAATTAACAAACCATACTTGGCAACACTGAGATAACTACTAAAATCTCTCATTCACTATGTTTTTGCAGTTATGAGAAAATCTTTATTCAGTGATTAGAAATTAATATTTGATTCAGTATGTCTTACACTTTCCTTTTTGCATAGAGGGCACACAGTTGTCCCCGCTGACCCTGTGCCAAGAAGGCAGGGGTGGGGGTGTTGGGCAGTTACCCCCCTCTGTGATTCCGGCACCCTTGATTATGAACATATAACATATTATCATATGCATATAACAATATTGCCCAGACAAATAAAAAGAATTAAGAATGTTGTGACACTTCACTGGATGGTCACTTTCTGATAACTGTAGATACATAGTTACAGCACAATAACGGACACTAATTCTTTTTAAAAACAAAGATGGCTCCAGGTCACAAAAGCAGCCGAGCCAATCAATTACCTTTGGTGATAAGAGACCAGTAGTAAGAACTCTACTGGCTGCTGCTGCTGCTGCCTAACAATTTAAGCAGTTCTAGTATAAAAGGCTCTTTTCTCTCTTTTACACTTTTTTCTAAGAACCTTTTGACCTTGATAATTTCTGCCAGATATCTTTTTATTTACTCTACAACTGCATCTGCTGCTATACATTATGTTTTTATTCTTTTCTCATTCTCATAAGGAGTTTGTTATAAATCATCCCAACTTGTTGCTATTTCTTTTTTATTGGATGATATCTGTGATATTATAGAAATAAACACATCATGTTTTACAAGTTTTCTGCTGCAATCAATGTTTGTTTTCACTTCAATCAACACACACTGTGCTTTTTCTTCTTCTTCTGATATTGCATTGGAAGGTAATGTAGTTAGTGGAGAGTGGTTTGCCCAACTACACACTCAGCCACTTCTCCATCAACCATTGTTGCAATGATGAGACATTTTGACAAGACATCTGGGGATGGGACAGAGCATAAGAAGAAGTGGATTCATGACATTACCAAGGGTATTAGTGCAAAGTTTGCTGATTCTATTTTCCATGCTGGTAACCATTAGGCTACTTCATACCATTATATATATATATATATATGATTTTTGGGAAATGACAAT